>PVKN010009152.1:0-24139 GCA_004027915.1 Capromys pilorides
TGTGTATGTGTATGTGTATATATATATATATATATATATATATATATATATATATATATATGAAAAATGTGATGAATCTATACAAGAGTTCCCCCCCCACCCCGTGGTAAAGTTTTATTAAAGGTAGGAAAGAAACAGACTGTGCAGAGTTTGAGCCAAGTAAAAGTAAGAAAAGTCACCACGCAGTGTGTGGAAGGGCCGCGATGGGCGGGCGCGGGCAAGGCACCGGAGCCCCAGGTGCTGCCTAGTCATAGAGGAGATGAAGCACTGACACACACAATGCAGCACAGAGGAAGCTTTTTCAATTTTTTTTTGTGGCCTGCTTAGTCCAGTGCTGGCGTGGCATGTAGTGTCAGGGATTGAACTGCAGTTCCTGTGGTGGCCTAAGCTTGCCTAGCAGGCGCTTTAGACCACTGAGCTATCTCGCTGGCCCATAAACCCAGGGCCTTCGCATTGAGCTACAACTCCAGTCCTTTTTACTTTGAAACGGGTTCATTAAATTGCTAAACTGCCCAGCCTAGTTTGAATTTGGGATTCTCCTGCCTCAGTCTCCTGCAGTGTTGGGACCACAAGTGTACACTATTATGACCAACTCAAAAGAGATATCTTCACGTGTTCACAGCAGCATTATCTACAGTAGCCACAGGCAGAAACCACTCAAGAATCCATTGGCAGGAGAATGGATGAACCTTGTAAGCATTAATTTCACCAAGTGAAAGAAGCCAGTCACAGAAAATCATACACTATAGTATTCCACTTGCATCAAAGTCCAGAAATTTACAGACAGAAAGCAGTGGTTGCTTAGGTCAGAAGGGTTAAGTGTGGGTGGGAAAACAGTAAAGGACATGGGTTGCCTCTGAAGTGTGAAATGGACTTAGACAAGCTCATAGCTCCAATCTGGACAGGACAGTACACCATGGGAATGGCAAACACTACCAATCGGCTTGTACTTAGCTTCTAATTAAGCTTATAGTTAAAACATTTTCAGCACAAAGTACACTTGTCCTTTGGCCCAGGGATATACGGTTAATCCAACATTCAATTTCCCTAGGATCACTTGCTGATAAATTAATACGCTTGTGGTTCCTTTAGTGGTATATCCTAGATGCAGATTTAAGCTCCATTGCATGACCATAACACTTTAAGAAAATAACATAAAATGGCACAGTACTTACGAGTCAGTGTCCAGTGAAAAGTAATCATACAGCTTAACTATTCTGGGATGATCTAATTCTTTGTGAATACGGTATTCCCTACATGCATGCCTGCAAACAAAACGGGAAAATAACAAGAAGGCATTTTAGCTTGCTTTCTAAAAACTCCTCAGAACCACTCTGAAACATTAACCCACCACTCCCGCATGTTCGCGTTCCTGAGATCCATCTGGCCCTCTGATCTAATGTCCTCCCTTTTCCTCATTCTGTTTTCTGCTGGCACTTACCTAGCCATTGAGAGAATAGTAGGTGCTCAAATGTTCATTTAATGGACACCAGCCTTCTAGCCTTTCCAAGCACTTTCTACGACAATCATATCCCCTCTATGTTTATAACCAAATATCAAAGATTAAAAAGCCTACACTCTAAAGCTGACACTTTATAACTGTGAGTATTCCACAGCTAGAGAGTTTCTATCCTTAAGGATGCATGCAGGAGGACAAATTTAGCTTGTAAACTACATGGATTACCTGATATATAAATCAACTGGCAGCACTTTTACATTTGTCTTTTAAGATCCTACTTTCTTTTTAGGAGATAGGGTTTCACTACACAATATAAGCTGGCCTTGAACTCATTGTGTAGCTTAAGCTGGCCTCAAACTTACAGTGATCTTCCTGTCTCAGCCTCCTGAATGCTGGGATTACAGGTGTGAGCTATCATAACTATTAAAGTGCTTTTTTTTTTTGGTGGCTGGCACAGCATGTGGTGCTGTGGATTGAACCAAGGTCCCTTTGCTTGCCTAAGCATGCGCTTTAGATCCCTGAGCTATCTTGCTGACCTAAAGTCTTCTTTTTTAAAAAATGACATCTATATGTGTATGTATATATGCATATATGTACATACATGGCATGATTAGCTGCTTAGCTTTCCACTGTTCTAAGAAAACGTGAAATTTATAGAGAATATTAAGAAAACCTCAATCTTCTTAGAGAATATTTATGAAAATATTCAGGAAAAAGAAAAACTATCTACATTGAACATGCACAGACTTAAAACTACTCACACAGTACTTTACCCTATTAGGTATTGTAATACCTAATAGGTATTAGGTATTATAGTTATACCTGTTATAATACCTATTATATATATATACATATATATATATATATATATGTATATATATATATATATATATACACACACACACCTATTATAATACCTAATACCTCCCAAAAACGCTGAGAGGCTGAAAATGAGTGCCACCAGGCCCAGTCTCAATTGCCATCTTAGCACGCCCCTGGCATGGCATGCCGGGCTCAAACTCATCCCTGTCTTCTGTAAGCAAGTGCTTTAATCTGCTGAGCTATTTGGCCAGCTTCATATACTGAATTTTAAAAGAATTATAAAGCATGTTTATAGAAATGATCACCAGGTGCAGCCGGGTGTGGTGGTGCATGCCTATAAATCCCAGTGCTCAGGCAGCTGAGACAGGAGGAGTGTTGCGAGTTCAAGGCCAGGATGAACTATATAGTGAGACCCTATCTCAAAAAACCAAAAAAGCTGGGTAGGATGGCACATGCCTGTACTCTGGGCACACAGGAAAGTGAGGCAGAAGGGCTGCTGCAGTCTGAGGCTAGCCTGAGCTATAGTGAAATCCTGTCTCAAACAATAAAAGCAGAGACAAACCAAAAAGATGCTTTCCAAAACTGGTATGTTCTAGTGTCTCATAAAGTACAAAAAATAACTAAAGAAAAGTTGAAGAAGAAGTCCAGGAGGAGGGCCAGAGAGATAGCTCAGTGGACTACAGCGCCTGCTTAGGAAGGCTCAGGCAAGCGCAGGGGCCGCAGCTCAGCACCACATGCAGCACCAGCCCCACCTGGCCAGAGTCTGGGCATAGTGCACATGCCTAGAATCCCCTAGTGCTGGAGAAGCTGAAAACAGGAGGATCACCAGCCCCAGCTGTGTAGTGAGACCCCAAAACAACCAAATACATTTAAAAAACATCAGGGAGAAAAGCACTGCTAAGGACGGGCTACTTTTTAAACAGTCACTTTTGGTGATCTTTGCCTCTTCACAGGCTTCATCACATCACTTTCAAACTTGTAACAATCTACAAGTTTTAGATAGGCTCCAAAATGTAGTTCAGTCTGACCTTGACCTCACTATGTAGCCTAGCCCCAAACTCTTGTCAGTTCTCCTACCTCTGCCACCCCAGAGCTGGGATTATCGGTGTGTGCCACGATATCTGGCTTCATCATCATTTTGTTATCTGTTCTACTTTTTTTCTTCCTGGCTTTTTGAGTCAGGGTCTTGCTATCTAGCGCAGGTTAGCCTCAGTCCTGTGGCAATCCTACTGCCTCAGTCTCCTGAGTGCTGGGATTACAGGCATGTGCCACCATACGCAGTGAACCACTATCATTTCTCCAGCAGAAAAAAGCTATGACAGCACCACGGCACAGCCGCATTGGACACATATGCCAAGGGGAGGCTCCTGGGCGCCAGCATTCTCTTCAGAAGTAACATATCAAGATTCCACGTAACACGTATACTCAAAATACTTTAGAAGTCTAAGGATTGCAGGGTGGGGTGGCTCACCTTTGTAATCCCAGCACTGGGGAGGCTGAAGCAACAGGACTGCCATGAGGTGGGCCACACGTTAAGTTCAAGACAGCCTATGAACTACACAGTGAGGCCCTGCCTCAAAAATCCAGAAAGAAAAAGAAGAAAAAAAAAAAAAAAGAGGATGATGAAGCCAGGGATGTTTCAGCATACCTACAATCCCAGCATTTGGGAGGCTGGGGCAAGAGGACCACTACGAGCTCAAGGCCACTCTGGATCACAGTGAGTCTGAAGGTAACTTGGACTGCATGGTGAGACTCAGTCTCAGAGACAGAGAGAGACAGACAGAGACAGAGAGAGAGAGAGAGAGAGAAAAAGAGAGAGAAATCTATGGACCGAAGATACCTTCAAGTGACTTTTTTTTTGTGGGACCAGGGTTCAAACTCACAACCTTGCACTTGCCAGACAGGCACTTGTGCCACAGAACTATCTCCCCGGCCCCTTTTCAAGTGACTTTTGACACAAGTCTGCTTTGTAACTCTGAAATACTCTGCCCCCCACCCCCAACCTTTTTAATATTATAGCCGGCTCAGCCTGCCCTGGGGGTGGGGCTGGCACAGCATGTGGTGCCGGGGATCAAACCATAGTCCCTGCAGTTGCCTAAGCTTGTCTAAGCAGGTGCTTTAGACCACCGAGCCATCTTGCCGGCTGGTCTGCCCTTTTGTTTTAATGTCTCTCTCTCGCTCTCGTTCTCGCTCTTTTGTGGGACCAGGGTTCAAACTCACAACCTTACACTTGCCAGGCAAGCACTTGTGCCACAGAGCTGTCTACCCAGCCACAATGTTTCCATCTTGTATGTTCCAAAGTAAAGACCAGTTTCTACGCAAAGGTACAGGAAAGGGGAACTGAGAGGCAGGAAAAAATTAATAACCAAAGGATGTGGCATTGGGCCGGGGAGATAGCTCAGTAGAGTAAGTGCTTGCCTGGCAATGGAAAGTCCTTGTGTTAGCTAAGTGAATTTGCTCACTGTCCCTGAAAACTCTGCTTCAACACATGCCAAGCCCACAGTCAGCTGCTCGTCCTTCCTTAGTAAGATGATGGCTGAGCTGTGTTAGTATCCAAAGCATTAATACTTTAGAAATAAGGATCTCAGTAAAAAGTGGGAGAAACTCACATTACTCTCCTACAGATGGACATATAATTAAATGATGCTTGCTTTTATCTTGGAAGAATATAACAAACTAATCTGTAAACATTTTTGCAGGCAGCTTTATATAAAAATCTTCCTCTGTAGAAACTTTACTGCATTTTTGGGCATTAAATCTAGCAACACTAATGTTTTCATAATATAACAGTAATATAATTGATCTATTGGAGAGCAATGAAGGCAAAAAAAAAAAAAAAAAAAAGGCAAAACAGAATTCAACCTTTTGTATTCTATTAGGTTTTCTTTTTTTTATAGACCCACATCAATGATTTGATTCCAGATGAGACTGAGAAACCACCCCCAAGATTGGGAACGCAGACAGATGTCTTGATTACGTGCAGGCGCTGCCAGAGCACGCACCAGGAGGCTGCACCGCGTCAGTCACCACAACACACATCTACCTTGCTTTTGTGTTTGGCGCAGGGTCTCACTACACAGGCTCGCTCACAGCGATGCCCCTGCTTTCAGCCTCCTCAGGGCTGGGACCACAGGTGTGTGGCAATCACCACACCCAGTCTCAGTGGCCTGACTCATTGTGCCCAGGAGAGTCGGCACAGCATGTAGTACCAGGAATCAAACCCCAGTCCCTGTGCTTACTGCAGGTGCTAAGCAGGTGCTTAGTACACTGAGCTGTCTCACCAGTCCTTCTAGTATTAAGTTTGACAGTGTGTCTGTTTTAATTTATTATTCAGCTGAGGATGCTATGCAAGCCTTACTTTACCACTGGGATATATCCTCAACTCTAAAAATGAATTTTTAAAACTCTTTGAAATCTTTTACGTGCTTAATCTGAGGTTTCTTTAAATTTAAAGATGCTAATGACATACTGCCAATTTTCTATTACCTACAGCCGGTAATTCATAGTATGATTTCATGTCACTTATAGCAAGATCTTTCAAACAAAGATGGAAATGTTGACTTCTCTCCCAAGTAAAGATGGAGTTCACCAGAATTTTGCATATGCCCTCCCCAGGGCCTATCAGTTGGAGAACAGCTCCTGCCCAGAAGGTTCCACAGATGGGACTCCGGTCCTATAATAATTTCTTCCTCTGATAAAGACAGCAGGAAGTCACCACTGCCACCCGGGGCTAGAATTGCAAAGAGCTTAGACAGCCTGCTTCACACACACACTGACTATGCAAGGCACTGAATCCATACCCACCAGAACTCAAACTGCTTGACGGTTTGCCAAGGAGGGACCTGAGCCTGGCTTCAAACCCTGTTTCAAACTGGACACGCTATCCTCCTATACTTATGATGGTATTCAACACTACAATTCTCTTAAGATCAGCTCCAAAGCTGGAGTCTCAGTGTAAGCAGAGTACACATGAATCCTAGTACAGTACCCAGAGAACTACTTTCAAGGCTGATGACACTTGGTCCTAGTAGAGACAACTGTTTGTTTTTGTACTGGGGATCAGCCTTAGGACCTTGCGCTTGCTAGGCAGGTGCTTATGTCCCTGAGCTACCTTCCTGGCTGAGACAACTGTTCTATAGTGGCTAATGCAGGGTAGCTATGGAACAAGCCCAGGGAAAGGAAAGGGCACCCATACGAGGGCCTACAGACACTCACAGACACCTTCCCTTTTGGGTTCTTTTGAGGTCCTGGCATGCCAGGTGAGCCCGACAGCTCCAGCCCCCCCCAGATCCTCTGAAGAGCCTCGTGCAACAGGGGTGATCCTCAGCTATGACTGCTCACAAGAGCGTGTGGTCTCCTCCACAGTGCTCAGGGCGCAGCCCACTGCATGCCACTCACTCGGACACGTCAAGCAACTTGAAGGTATGCAGATGCTCTTTGGGAGCGTCTGCGGTAGGTATCCCTCTTCCTACCTCAGCTAAGCCCTACTGTGTAAATGCCGCAGTACGCTCCTCTCCGCCAGGGATGAGCACCTGGCCAGTCTGGGGAACAGAAAGATTTTTGGTCTCTGAGAAATAACAGACACAAAGCAAGGATTGCTATGGTCTGGGTCCCAAGAAATGCTTGATTCTCCTCTTGGGATTTTTTAAAATACACTTTTATTAATTTATTTGGCACAGGGTCTCGCTACGCAGTTTGGACTCATAGTGGTCCTCCTGTCTCAGCCTCACCAGAGCTGGGATTACATGTGTATGCCGCCATGCCCGGTCTTGACCGTTGGCACGGTACCGGGGTTCAAACTCCAGTCCTTGCGCTTGCCAGGTAGGTGTTTAGACTGTTGAGCTATCTCTCCAGCCCTTCCTTTTGAGATTTAGAAGTCAACTTAAAAACTACTCCAAAGTCCATTCTCTGCCCCCTCCAAAGTATTAAGAGAAGAAAGGGTTAAATAGCTAAAAGGTTGTTATGGTTTATGTCTAGTTGTCCCCCCAGAGCCTCATGCAATCATGGGGCAGGGACTTTTAGAGTTTGAGACTTGGGTCATGATCCACTGGGATTATGTGTTTTAATACTGAAGGGACTATGGGTCTGAGTACTGCTGGGATTACTTGACTCTTGATCCACTGGGATTCTGTGTTTTAGTACTGATGGGGTTATGGGTCTGAGTCCTTCTGGGATTATGGGTGTGGCCTAAGGCGGATAGGTTGAAGCAGAGAGCCTGAATGTAATATAGAGACAGACAGATGCTGGTTGTTGCTCTCTGCACCCTGGTTGGTCTGTTGCCTCCCTCACAATTGTTGCTGTTCCACCTCCATGAACTGGATGCTCTCTGCCCTGTTCCACTCAGCCTTGGGCCAGCCGAATATGGACTGAAACCTCCGGTAACTGTGAGCTAAATAAACCTTTCCTTCCTTCATTTTGAGTGTTGGGTATTTGTCTCAGCAATGAATAAAAAGTAACTAAGACAAAGATGTTTCTTAAAAAAAAAAAAAGACAGGGGCTTGCTATGTAGTTGAGGCTAACTTGTGCTCATGTTGTAGCCCAATTTGGTCTCAAACTCACAGAAATTCTCCTACCTCAGCCTCTTGAGTTCTGGGATAATAAGCTTGCACCACCATGCCTGGCATGGCGTTTGTTTCTATCAAAATAGTTCAGCTCCTTTGGGGGGTGGGACCTGCCCCATCCAACACCTGTACCTACAGCAAGGGACGGAAACTCAGCACACCGGGGGCAACAGCAAACGCAGGCTGGGGGCTTTTCAAGAAAGTGAGCTATCAACTCTGTTGCTCTGAAACTAATTTAGGATCCAGACAAAATCTGACAAGAGCAGAACAGAAATTCACAGCTGTGTATGTGATAACTACTCATTCTAAAGGAGTCACCCTCTTAAGTCCTCTCATCCTAAGAACAGAGGAGGGCTGCCACCAATGGCAGTCTGAAGAGACGAAGTGCGGGAAGTCCGAGACCGACAGCCAGGAACGTCAGGGTGGGAAGACTGTAATGCGGGGGCTGGTGGTGGTGGTGTTTGCACTGAGAGGCACCCAGGAGCACCCCAAGCACAAGCCTCTTCTGTAAGGAAGCTGGAGTAGCAAAGAGCCCCTCCCACCCCACCCCCCATGGCTTCCCAGGGCCTCCTGACCAAAGGGTACTCTTCGTTTCCAGACACAAGCAACCATGGTTTCTGAGGCTTTCTTTGTTTATCGGAGCTATCATTATACACAACGGAAGGAGAAGGAGTTAAAAGCATGGGTTTTGGATTAAGCAAAGCCTGTATTTAAATATCAACTCAGTCAATTTCTAACTTTTACTCAAAATACCAGTTTCTGTATCAACAAAATGTATATGCGCGCGCGCACACACACACACACACACACACACACACACACACACAGAACAGTAGATGAAGAAAACCATTACTATTTCATCTAAATGTCTTAGCACAATACTTTACTGGGGGAGAGGGGTATGTGGACCTCATGCTTGCCAGGCAAGTGTTGTGCCCCTGAGCCATATCCTTAGCCCTCCTCACACAATACTTAAACTGCACATACTACTATTAACCTTGGAAAAATCAGACACTTAATATGACTTACTTGTGGTAATTCTCCTTCTTTTCATCTCTCCAGTTTTTATTTAACTGGTGAATTTTCACAGCTACGTATCTTTGCTCTGTTAGATCAAATGCCTATAAAAAAGGGAATAAATTATACTTTAGATAAATGCTAAAAAAGAATTACAGGGAACTGATCTAACGTTTCCATTTAATAGCACAGCACAAGTTCAAAATACCCAACACCAAACTAAATAAAAGCAGCAGTGGGCCAGGTAGATAGCTCAGTGGAATAAGTGCTTCCCTGGCAAGCACAAGGTCCTGAGTTCAATCCCTGGTACCGCAAAAACAAATAAAATTCAGCTTCAATTTAAAATAAATAAATAAAAATAAAATAAAAGCAGCAGTCAGCAACAGTACGCCACGCACTTGTTTTGAGTGTTGCAACCGTTTTGAAACCTGTGATAAGACAGTTAGCAGCCTCCAGACCCACCGGCACCCAAGGGCTTAGAGAACAACCAACTCGAGCAGACCTCGCGCAGAGTGCCAGCAGCACCTTCCTAGAGCACCTGTGCATACCGGGGCCCAGGCCCCTATGCTGGTCCCTGTCCCTCAGTGGGCGGCTGGACTCCACGGGATAAGCCTTAGACTTGTGAAACCCTCATGTTACACACTACCTGCTTTCTAGAGACAAAAAGCACTCAGGACACAACTCTGGTAACTTACAAAATAATCTGTGATTTTATATACTGTGTTTTTTTTTTTAATGTTATGGCTGAATCAGCCCACCCTGTGGATGGGGCTGGTGCAGCACATGGTGCCAGGGATTGAACCGCAGTCCCTGCAGTTGCTTAAGCTTGCCTAAGCAGGCACTTTAGACTGCTGAGCCATCTCACCTGCCCTATACTGTGGTTATTAAAAGTAGAAAAAAAAAAAAAAAAACAAAACAAAACCCAAGGGCCAAAATTAGTCACATAAACTAATTAGTCACATAAAATGGTGTTCAAACAAAATCAGTCTCTCACACTGTTCAAAAAATGGACAGATTTAGGAGCTGGGGAGATAGCTCTGTGGCACAAGTGCCTGCCTGGCAAGTACAAGGTCATGAGTTTAAACCCCAGACCTGGAGGAAAAAAAAGACAGATTTTCCCCCAAAGACCACCTCTAGCACATCCTGCATCAGCAAAGCACTGCCATGTGAAAAAGGTTAACAGATGGGTTTTTGAAGAACTTGTGAATAAACCATAGTTTGATGAAAGTACTATTCTTAGCACAATAGATTTCCTCCATAAGAAACAGACATTTGACAGGAGGAGGAAATGACTAAGGTCATAAATTTGTTTCAATCTACATGAAACAAGATTTTTCCATAAAAAATAACCAAAACTGACATAAAAAGGAGAAAATCTGCAAAAACCTGTAACTGTAAAAGGAACTGAGGGGGCCAGGGAGATAGCTCCATGGCACAAGTGTCTGACTGGTAAGTGCAAGATCGAGAGTTTGAACCCCAGTCCCGCAAAAACAAAACAACAAACAAAATAATAGAAGGAATTGAGGTAGTCTAAATCTTTGGAAGAGTTTCTTCCACAGGTGGTTTTAGTAAATCAGCTAGCTCGGAGGCATAAGCACCTGCCTGGCAAGCGCAAAGTCGAGGGGTACTTGATCCCTGATTCCATGTGGTGACGCACGCCTGGAATTCCAGCTCTTGGGAGGGGGAGGCTAAGGCAGGAAGGTCCTTTAGTTTGAGACCAGGCTGAGCTGCATGGAGAGGAGCTGTCTCAAAAAAGACCCCAGACCCCCAAATTAAAATAAAAAAACAAAACCCCACCAGGATGACTAACCTGGTGAGAATCAGCCTGCACAAGGCGTGGCCTGTGCCTTGCTGGCCTCCCAGACACACCCTAAGTGAGGATACTTTCCTAGAACCACTGCTGCTGAACTGCCTTAGAGAAGAATGGTGTCCAAACAAAAATCTGGCTTTCAAATAAGAACCTAACTAGCACATACATTCCACACACAAAAACCTTACAAAAATAAAGGCAACACTGCTTATCTGTAGTAATTGTGAATGATTTGAACAGAAATCACTGTAATTTTGCCACGCAGAAATGAACATTATTTACCCTTCTTGTTTTATGTATAATTATCTATTTTTCTTAGAGAAAAATGAAATTAAAATAGGAGAGTTAACAACACTTAATACACTGCATAATGTTTCTTAAAAGCAGTTACTCAGAGTACAAAAAATTATGTATTTTTCAAGCTAGAAAACAACGAAATAGTTTGTAACCCTTTCCACTTACATGTACTGGAAGCAGCTTCCCCAAAAATGTAAGTTGTTCAAGCTTTGTAATTGCAACCAGTGCCTATTAACCTACAGTTATCCCTATTCTAAATGTCCTCTAAGTTGGTAAGTTGATGTTGCCCTTTTTTACCTAGTTGCTCACACTTACCTTGTAAACTTCACTGAAACCTCCTCTACCCAAAAGGTGTAACAATAAGTATCTGTCATTGAGCGTTGGATGATCTTTAAATCTGTGGAAAAAATGTAAAAACCTGAGGTCAAGGAGAGTACTAGGGGCCAGGGAGATAGCTCAGTACAATAAGTGCTTGCCTGGCAAGCACAGGGTCCTGAGTTCAATCCCTGGTACCGGAAAAAAAAAAAGAACAGGCGTACTTTCAAGAAGTATAGAAATATTTCTCAAATTGCTGGAATGCCCACATGCATGAATAGCTATGGATGACGGTTTTCCAGGTGACACCAAGTTGACGAGGAGCAGATGACTCGCTTTCTGCAAACGCTCTCTCACTGCTCCACACTTGATGGGCAAAGTTCCGAAACAGTTTACACTGCCATGAACACACACAAGTATAAAGCACATTATATATCCTAGTGTTCATCCATTTGTCTCTTAAGGCAGAAAGTCTATGATATAATTGTTTCCATTAGTCTATCTTGTGTCAGTTTTTAACAGTAGATCCAAGGAAGGACAGCTTTTTTTTTTTTTTTTCTGTCTTTTTGAGACAGGGCCTCACTATGCAATTCAGACTGGCCTTGAGCTCACTTTGCAGCCCAGGCTGGTCTCAAACTCACACCGATCCTCCTGCCTCAGCCTCCCAAGTGCTAGGGTTACAGGTGTATGCTACCATGCCCATCCTAAGAAATGAAAGATTTTGGCAAAAATAAAGTTTAAAATATTTGTACTTGCTTCCTAATCTTAAACAGCTTCACTATTAAGAAACTGTTTAAGAAAGCAGCATGCTTAGGAAGACAGATGAGAACACTGCATGATCCACATGTGATTCTGCTCATACTACTTATGGGCTTCTAATCAAAATTTTTCTTTGCTTCTTTTTTTCTGGAGGGTCTCGCTATGTAGTTCAAGCTGGATCTGAATTCTTAAAACTCACTATGTGGTCCAGGCTGGCTCTGAGCTCCTAGCAATCTCTCTGCCTCAGCATCCCAAGTGCTGGGATTATGGGTGTGTGCCACTACAGCTGGCCTAGCCGAAATTTTTCTAATCTTGTTTCCTGATCAATGTCCTGAGACAACAAAGCAATGATGAGGATTAATAGTGAGAACACAATAGCTCAGCACCATGCCGGATCGACAGGTTCTTAGCAAGTGCCGCTGCTCACGCCTGCCGCTTGCTCGGCTCATGACCTGTGCTGGCCGAACAAAACTATACAACCGTGGCTGTGTGAAAAAAATGTTTAAGTCACACAAAGATGGGAAAAAGGCAAATTACTGATAAGTGACTTTTCCAGCTGCAGCCTACTTTGCTACATTGAGTCCTTTAAATAACTTGAAAACAAAGGTAAGCATTACTTTCCAGTCAACATGGTACAATCAGAGTCTTTTTATTGTTTTCATTTTTTGAGACGGGGGCTCACTAAATCACTAAATTTTCAATTCTCCTGCCTCAACCTCCCAGAGTGATAAACTTGCAGGGGTGCAGCACCACGCCTGGCAAGTCTTACTTAACATCTCTGTCCCCGTAGGTAACCTCGGCAGAGCACCCTTCCACAGCAGCGCGGTGGCGCTGCTTCCCCTTCCTGAGGCTCTGCAGGTCGTACAGAATACGCAGTGCAGCTCGCTCGCTCACAACTGCGAAGCTGTTATTTTAGTGATGTATTTAATAAATCTAAGACCTATTTAAAACGAAAGCAGATCAAAATTATGATCATAATCATCTTCTACCCTATAAATAAGCTACATAAGCGGGGCACGCCTGACACACACCTACGCTCCCAGCACTCTGGGAGGCTGAGGCACTGGAAAACATGGAGTCCAACTCACACAACTTAGGAAGGCCCTGTCTCAAAAAGAGGCTATAAAGGGCAGGGATACAGCTCAGTGTGAAGGCCTCAGGTTTAATAATGTATACTAGGGGTCATGTGCCAAACTGGTATCAAACAGAAACATCATTCTAAATCATGCATATCAAAAACCCCCAACCTCCAACCCAATATACCCAAGTTGCTTACTGTGAATTATCTTCATTATGTATCCTTTTTAGTTCCCTGATATGTAAATTTCTAACCCTTTCTAGCCTTTCCAGCTCGGCCTGGATTTCTGCTTCCTCCTGAAGTGAAAAGGAAAGAAAGCTTAGAATACAGGGAATTCTCTTTTCAGAGTCTCACTTCAAAAATGGCAGCTACTTCTCTTATAAAAAGCTAAAGGAAGGTGTTTTACGTTGATAAAAAAGATCTTTTAAAATCCACAAAACTAGACAGTAAATAAAATCCAAACCATAGGGAGAAATTAAGGTGGGGGGAGTAAAAGTCCTCTACCCCTTCTTCTTCACATGAGATGTAACCATTGCTAACTTCCTGTGTATGTTTCTACAAATACTTCATGCATACAATATACACATGTACTTTTACAAAAAGCAGGTTTTTATTTTTATTTATTTCTGCATTTTAGGGAAGGGTCTGCAGGGTGTTCAGGGTCTCACTACTAGAGTGGACTCATAGTGATCCACCTGTTTATAGTCTCCCCAGAGCTGGGATTACAGGTGTGCGAACCCGGGGCAGGGCCAGTACGGCAGGCCCCAGAGCCTGCTTGTAGGCTTTAATCCACTGAGCTATTTGACCAGCCCAAGCTCTTCATTTGATTCTATTCTCCCGGTATGAGCTGTACTTGGTGTCATACATATTACTGATTTAACAAGATCTGAGAATCCACTGGGGAAAAAAGCTATCAAAAACAGTAAGTGAAATAACACATACCAGTAACATTTTACTGTTTTGTTTTTCTTTGTTTTTGAGACCAAGTCTCACTATGTAGTTCAGGCTGGCCTTGAGCTCACTATGTAGGCCGGCTGACCTCAAACTCACAGCAATCCTTCTGTTTCAGCTTTCCAAGTACTGGGATCACAGGTGTGTACCACCAAGCCCACTTACCAAATGTTTACTGAACAACCCATCACTATAAACAGCATGCCAATCATTTAGGAGCTAAGCAAACGACATCCAAGATGTCTCCACTAGCATCATCAGTAACAAATTGTGTAGGTGCCTCTGTGTTACAATCTGCTGGGCACAACACTTTAAAGTATCACAAGGAACATGGGTTCCATCTGAGATTACAGATGAGACAGGGGCAGTAGCTATTTAAGATTTCCATAGCTACGAAGGAACGGTTGAAAGGTGAGGCAAATGGGAAGAGAGAATTAAGATATATTATGCACAGGTACAAATTCCCTATAATGAATGTGATCGTTGTGTGACTAATATGGACTAATAAAAAATAAAATTGAAAGAAAAAATTTCTGTAGCTATAAGAAATTACTACTGTAGGGCCGGCGAGATGGTTCAGTGGTCTAAAGCGCCTGCTTAGGAGGGCTCAG
This sequence comes from Capromys pilorides, assembly GCA_004027915.1. NCBI lineage: Eukaryota > Metazoa > Chordata > Mammalia > Rodentia > Capromyidae > Capromys > Capromys pilorides. The sequence goes on from PVKN010009152.1 coordinate 14,681, forward strand.
GCAACTGCGGGGACTGCAGTTCGATCCCTGGCACCACATGCTGCGCCAGCGCCACCACCAGGGCAGGCTGAGCCAGCCACAAAATGAATAAATAAAGAAACAAACACAACAAGCAAACAAATAAATAAATAAATAAAAAATTAAAAAAAAAAAAAAAAAAAGAAAAAAAGAAATTACTACTGTATTTGCTCAAATGACCAAATAATTTCCATTTTAAATGTAAATCAGAAATCACTTTTTTCCAGGCTGATTTTCTCATTATGCCTACCTTCTTCAGATGGCCTAATCTGAGTTTAAAGATTTCCTCTTGCTCATGGTATTCTGCTAATGTTAACCTGGAAAATAAAGACAGAAATTCTGGTCAGTTATCTGTAATCATAATGTACTTACTTAATTTATTTATTTATTCATTTTTGTGGGACCAGGGTTTGAACTCAGGACCTTGCACTTGTCAGGCAGGCCCTTGTGCCACGGAGCGATCTCCCTGGCCCCACAATGTACCTTTTTAAGTAGGAGAAATGCTCAAGTACCTAGATTACTTGGTCTCAATATGAGTCTCACATGTCTAAAAGCCAGCTTATTTTTGCAATCTTCTGATAAGGGAAAACTTATAATTTACTAGCTGTGTAAGAAGGAAGGATTCCAAAGCCAAAGAGAAATCTAACCAGTAAAAAGACAGAAAAACATGTGACCATGGTCGGTGTGTTGCATCGGGGTGCGGCCTCATGTGGATGGAGGTGCTGGACCGCCATGCAAGGGGCCATGAGGCTGAGGGTGAGAGCGGGAAGCTGTCTAAAGACTCGTGGTCCACAAGAACCACCTGAGGCGAGTGGCAGCACCAGAGCAGTGGGTGCTGGGGTAAGCTGACTGCGTCTTCGCTCTTCCTCCACCCACTGGCCCCACGAGCTGAAGGAACGTCTCCCACTCCTTGTCTTCCTACCCAACAGACTCAAGGGTGCCCTGACAGAAGATGCAGTAAAGATTTGCACGCAGTGCTTCACTAACTTGACGTCGAGTCCCAGCTGATATAACCTATCCTGCTGGCTTTATGAATGTCATCAGCACTGACAAGACAGGACAGCATTTCTGTTTCATCTAAGACACCAAGGGTTGCTTTGTCGATCATCGAACTACACCTGGGGAAGCAAAGTACAAGTTGTGCAAAGTGAGGAGGATCTTTGTAGGCGCAAAAGGGCTCCCTCATCTGGTGATCCACGATGTTCCTACCATTCGCGACCCTGACTCCCTCATCAAGGTCAATGACGCCAGCGAGATTGATTTGGCATCTGTCCAGATCACTGATTTCATCGAGTTCGACACTGGTAACCTTGGATTACACTGGTAACTGGAGGTGCTACCTTGTGAAGAACTGGAGGGATCACCAACAGACAGAAGCAGTGTGACTCTCCTGATGTGGCTCACGTGAAAGACGCCAACAGCAACAGCTTTGCTACCTGGCTCTCCAATATATTCTTCATCAGCAAAGGCAGCAAGCTGCGGATCTTTCTTTCACGAGGAAAATGAACCTGCCTCACCACTGCTGAAGGGAGATATGAGAGGTTGGTGGCCAAACAGAGTAGAGAGTGAAATGGTCTCTAATGCCGTGTTAGAGAGGTCTGTGTTTGATTAAAGATAATAGACCAGGGACTGGGGAGATAACTCCATGGCACAAGTGCCTGCCTGGCAAGTGCAAGGTTGTGAGTTCAAACCCCAGTCCCGCAAAAAAACAAACAAACAAACAAAAAAGATAATGATTTTATTTATTTTTTAAATTTTTTTGCACCTCCAATAGAGCATGAGTTTTTAAAAAGGGACCATATTTTTACATTATTCATGTGTTTTTACCTCTTATTCATGAAAGCAAAATAGGGTCAAAGAAAGGGGACCACAAACATTGTATGCCTAAAATCAATTTTCTTTTAAAACTTTTATTTGTTGATTTGTTACAGGGTCTCACTACATAGCTCGGACTTGTTGTGATCTTCGTGTCTCTAGTTCCCCAGCACTGGGATTATATGCATGTGCCACCATGCTCAGTCTCGGTGGCCAGCTCACTGTGGGGCTGGCATGGCATGTAGTACTGGGTATTGAACCAAGGTCCTTGCGTTTGCCAGGCAGGCACTTAGACCACAGAGCTATCTCCCCAGCCCTAAATTGAATTTTTTTTTTTCCAGGACTGGGTTCAAACTCCTGACCTTGAACATGCCAGGCAGGCACTTGTGCCATGTAGCTATCTCCCTGATCCCTAAATTAAAAATCTTAAAGAACAAAACAAGCCAATGGATCTGATCATTCATGGTACCTCTGAGACTCCGATACAATAATAACCAGGAAAATTAGGGCCCAGGACTTGGGCTCTGGCCCTGTGACTGAGGACAAACAACTTTAACTTCTTTTTTTTTTTTTTTTTTTTAAATTTTATTTATTTATTTGTTTGCTTGTTGTGTTTGTTTGTTTCTTTATTTATTCATTTTGTGGCTGGCTCAGACTGCCCTGGTGGTGGCGCTGGCGCAGCATGTGGTGCCGGGGATCGAACTGCAGTCCCCGCAGTTGCCTGAGCCCTCCTAAGCAGGCGCTTTAGACCACTGAACCATCTCGCCGGCCCCAACTTTAACTTCTTAACTCTTATTTCTTGAAAACTAAGCAAGTGATAACACCTGTCTAATAAAGGGATGTGGCTCTGTAATGAGAATATGAAAAGACAGTGAACAGGCTACTTCGATCAGCTCTCAGGCCCAGGCGTGATGGGCAGCCTCTCCCTCCATGCTTGATTGCAGTTACACCTCAGGACCTAACAGGATGTGATGATCTGACTCCTCCACCTCTATGAGTTAACACAGAAGCCTGCAGTGCACTTTAAAGTCTCCAACCTCACTGTTTACATTCACTCGAAACAGGAGAAAAAGGAAGCAGTTATCTCACGGAACACAAAGGCTTCCAAAGCAGTCTTCAGCCTAACTGAATGGAAGGAATAAGTAGCAGCACACCTGCTAGGTAGGGTTCCTGCCCCTACTCATCACAGGGGCAGGAGTACGCAACTTTGCTAGTGTTTTTAAGGAGAAAATAAAGTGACAGCCACGGAGCCTCTTTGCCTGAGATGGATTCAAATCCAAGAAAGGAGAAGGTGTCTTCCTGCAGAGGCCTACTTCAGAGCTCTGCACAGAGGAAAGGAAGTTATTAAATGAATGTCAACGAGGAGCTGTAGAGATAGCTCAGATGTCTAAGCACTTGCCTGACAAGTGCAAGGACCTGGGTTTAATCCCTGATATCGCATGCTGTGCTGGCCCCAGAACCCTGGCAACGACACTGGGCATGGTGAAGCATGCCTGTATTCCCAGTGCTGGGAAAACAGACAGAAGGATCACTACGAGTCCAAGCTGCATAGAGAGACCTTGTACCAAATGAATGAAGGAAGGAAGGAAGGAAGGAAGGAAGGAAGGAAGGAAGGAAGGAAGGAATAAAGATTTTCCAAAACACATCATTAAGCAAATGTCAAAGACATACAGACACATATGAGGTTAAACTGGTGTTAAGCTATCTTACTCTTTGGAATAAAGAAATATGCATTTTTGGGATGTCATGGGCCTTTAACAATTCTGTAACGTAAGTAGCATACTTGAATTATAGGTTAGTATGTTTCGAGGAACTGATATAAAAACATAAAGAGAAAAGGCATATTATTATTCACTAGGTATATAATAAAATACTCATTTGAAGGTTATCTTTGGATACGAAATTTGATTAAAGAACAAGGAAGAAAGAGATGAAGAACAGTGTTTGTACTCAGGCTTTTCTACCTTTCACATGTGGTAGCTACGAAACAACTACTGACTGGCACATAAAAAGATGATTGTATTTTAAGATCTTTCAGTTTCCTGAAGAGACAAAAATGCTGGCAAGGTCAAGATCAGGCTTCTTGGGAAAATGCAGTTATTGGCATGTGCGTATGGCTTACTCCTTAGTTTATTACCATTAACTAAATGCTTTTTTAAAAAATTTGCTACAGGGTCTTACTACCCAGCTTGGACTCACAATGATCCTCCTGTTTTCAGCCTCCCCAGCACCACCAGGCCCAGTCTCAGGGGCCGACTCGGGCATGCCTGGGGATAGGGCTGACATGGCATGTGGCGCAGGGGATCGAACCTGGTCCTCGTGCTTGCCTAAACAGGCACTTAGTATGCTGTTATGGTTTATGTCTAGTTGTCCCCCCAAAGCCTCATGCAATCATGGGGCGGGGACTTCTAGAGTTTGAGACATGAGTCATGATCCACTAGGATTATATGTTACAATTGGTTCCTCCCTGGAGCATGACCTGGGCCTGCCTAGGATATGATTGGCTCCTCCCTAGAGTGGGATCAAGGGCCCATCCTGGGGTGTGACTGGTTCCACCCTAGGGCACAACAGGCCCACGTCAGAGTGACTAAGCACAAAGAGACTTTTTAAGGGGCTGTTACTCTGCTCCGGTGAGTTGGTTGTTCTGCCGCCATGAACTGGATGCCCTCTGCCCTGTTCCTCTCAGCCTTGGGCCAGCCGAATGTGGACTGAAACCTCCAGCAACTGTGAGCTAAATAAACCTTTCCTTCCTTCATTTTGAGTGTCGGGTATTTGTCACAGCAACAAGTAAAAGTAACTAAGACATATGCTGAGCTATCTCGCTGGCTATACTAATTGCTCTTCTGAGAAGTAAGGAACATTCTGCAGTTTGAAATAGTAGGCAGACAATCCCCATAACATGCTACTAATGTACTATAATCTAGAGCCACTTAGAAATAATAATAGTGACATTTTGTTACAGATAGCCAAAAATGAAGAAGTGACATTACTTCCCATTCAAAATGTTCCTTTTAAGCACAGGGTCCTAAGATCAATCCCTGGTACCACAGGGGGAAAAAGAAAAAAAATTGGGCATGGTGGTACACACCAGTAACCTCAGCACTTCAGAGGCAGAGGCAGGAAGATCACTGTGAGTCCAATGCTAATCTGAGCTCCACAGTGAGTTCAAGACCAGCCTGAACTAAATAGGGAAACCCTGTCTCAACAGTAAACAAAGCAAGGGCTGGGGAGATAGCTCTGTGGAATAAATGCCTGCCTGGCAAGCACAAGGTTCTGCATCTGATTCCCCAGTACCATAAATCAATCTATCAATCAAATAAATAAAAATGAATAAATAAACAAACAAAGCAAAACAGAGCAAGACTAAAAAAAAAAAATCAGTTAATTTTACATGGTTTTCATATGAATTGAGCAAATTCAGTGATGACGAAAAAGCCTGAACTCTAAGGAGCTCTGTAACTGTTCCCAAGGGCACCAAACGGTTATCTGTATTTTAAAGGAGGGGGTGACCTCTTAGCTCACACCAGTAAAGAACATACGTCTCATTTTCAGCGCCATTGGTCTTGCTCTTCCGCTGCTTCTGCTCAGTGGTTGCGGGAGGGGCCTGACCCATGGCAGGAGGTTTCCGCTTCGCTAGCATTTTCCGCTGTCTTTCTATTTCTTCCCTCTGAGAATTTATCCTTTCCTGTTGCCTGGAGATACAAAGATGTGGCACAAAGGAGAAACGTTAAAAAACATTTCTTATCACTGTTACAGAATAAACACGAATAACTCTGTCACCTGGGTGTTTCATACACTTCAGAAAAAACAAGGCCCTACAAATCAAATGGAGATGGGCATTTAACTTTAAGATGGAGAAGTCAAACAGCAGGAGAGTCTCTCAGAGTGAGATCATGCTTCAGGGCACTCTTGGTTATCTTAGAGGGAAAACAGATTAGGTGAACAGATCTAATTTCTACTATGATGTTACTTTCTGACTGCAATCAATTTTGATTCCTCCTTAATACCTAAGAAAATGCCCCTACCCTCCCAAGAAAAGGGCCGGTGAGATGGCTCAGTGATCTAAAGCACTTGCTTAGGCAAGCTTAGGCAGGCATAGGGAACTGCAGTTCAGTCCCTGGCATCACATGCCACGCCAGCCCAACCCCCAGGTGGGCTGAGCCAGACACAAAAAAGAAAACGACTCCCTCAGCTGGCTATGGTGGTGCATGCCTGCAATCTCAGCACTTGGGAGGCTGAGGCAGGAGGACAGCTCCAAGTTCAAAACCAGCCTGGGCTGGCTACACAGTGTGTATAATTATATAAGGTCAGCCTGGATAGATGCTTCGAGGTACTGTCACAAGACAAAACAAAACAAAACAAGGCTCTGGTGTGAGCCCATCAAAAGTAAAGATTTGAGCTAGGGTAGAGGTAATGCATGGCTATAATCCCAGCAATCTGGGAGGCTGAGGTAGGTAGATTAGAAGTTCAAACCCAGACTAAACAATTTAACAAAACCTTCTCCCAAAATAGGTAACAAGAACAAAAAATGGACTAAGAGTACAGCCAGTGTCAAAGTCCTGGGTTTATTATTTTATTTTCAAACTTTATTTATGTTATGGCCCTGGGGATGGGGGCTGATGCAGTGTGTGGTGCCAGGGATCAAACTGCAGTCCCTGAGGTTGCCTAAGCTTGCCTAAGTAGGCACTTAGACAGCTGAACTATCTTCCCAGCCCTCAAATTTATTTATATACAAAGTTTGTACAAAAACAAATAAAAAATAAAACAAACCAAAGTTTGTACAATACTAACAATATGATCTTTTTTTTTTTCAGCCTCCCAAGTGCACCACCATGCTGCCAGTCTCAACTGCTGTCTTAGTGCACGCCAGGGGTGGGGCTGGCATGGCACATAGGGGGACTGAGCCCTGGTCCCTGCCCTACGACTGCCTAAGTAGGCACTTTAATTCACTGAGCTATCTGGCTGACTCACAAAATAAGATTTTCATTTTAGGCTTTTCACTTATTCCAGTCTAATAAGACATTATTATCCTCTGAATCAATCCCATTCAATGAAATGTCGACATATCAGTCTCAAAGTTGTGTTTTAATTTTTTATTTTTTTGTGGAACCAGGGATCAAACTCAGGACCTTGAACTTGCCAAGTAGGCACTTGTGCCCCTGAGCTATCTGCCCAGCCCCATTGTGTTTTATTTTTTGGAATGCAGACTTCTGTTGCATAACCTGAGCTGGCCTTTGCTCACATGTCACACACAGGCTGGCCTCAGTCTCCAAAAGCTGGGATTGCTGTCGTGTGCTACCACATCTCATTTAACTGAGCACTTTTTTTCTTTTTTCTTTTTCTTTTTTTTTTTTTGGTCTTTTTGAGATAGGGTCTCACTATGCAGTTCAAGCTGGCCTTAAGCTCACTTTTGTAGCCCAGGCTGGTCTGGAACTCACACCGATCCTCCTGCCTCAGCCTCCCAAGTGCTGGGATTACAGGCGTGCGCCACCACGCCTGGCTAACTGAGCACTTTTTAAAAAATACATACTTAGAAAAAGTCAGTGAAGTCTTACAAGTATGAATTACTACTCTTCAGAGAACGTGACATAAAATGAATTAACATGAAACTATTTTACAAATCATGAGATACCTAACACCGTTACTACTGGCGTGTTCCTAGTAAGATGCCTACAGGTTGAGTATTCCTTAAAAGTTTCTGCTTCTAACCCAGGGATGATGGTGTATACCTGCAACCCATGCAGATCTGAGAGACTGAGGTAAGAGGATTAAACGTTCCAGCCCAGCCTGAGCAAGTTAGCAAGACCCTGTCTCAAATTTTAGAAAATTTTAAAAGGGCTGGTGTGCAGTTCAGTGAGAGAGCCCTGGATCCAACTCCCATACACACATATACACACACAATTTCCTACCTCCTGTGCTGGAACTTATCCTCATATTTGCAAAATGATGAAATCTATCTTTGGTTTGTTTGACTGTTTTGTTTTTGTTTTTGTTTTTTTTTGTGGTACCAATAATAGAACTCAGGACTTTGCGCTTGCCAGGCAAGCACTTATTCCACTGCGCTATCTCCCCGGCCCTGATGAAATCTATCTTAAAAAGCTCATTCTACCCTCTTCTGAAAGCAATGTAGTAATTACACCTTCTCCCTATTCAGGTTATCTTTCTCAGTAGAATGGCAAGCAAACAAATAAAGATGACTCTAGGGTACCTGCCTACAGCACAGTTTCTGCTACTGAACAACAAAGGGCAAGGCTACAAGCAAGGTTAACCTAAATAAGTATCCATTTGACAATATAATTGATTTGGACTCGAAATGAGTCAGACCACTGATTAAACGTCCATTTAACACTGAATGTATTAGTTCAAGAGCTTTGTTTGCCTGAAAAAAAAATCTCTTTACTTCTAGTTGCCTTTCCATGCCTACCTCTCCAAGTATTCAGACACACACATGAAATAAGTTGTGTATTCACTTCAAAGAACCCTAGGTTGGGAGCTGGATGTAGTGGTGCAAAACTGGAACTGAAACACTCAGGAGGCTGAGGCAGCAGGATCACAGAAAGTTTGAGGCTAGCTTGGGCTACACAGTGAGTTAAGATCAGCTTGCCTACATAGTGAGTCCTCTTTTCAAAAAACCAAAGGAAAGAAACAAAATAAACAGGGCCAACAAGATGGTTCAGCGGTCTAAAGCACCTGCTTAGGCAAGCTTTAGACAACCGCAGGGAGAATGGTTCAATCCCTAGCACCACATGCTGCGCCAGCCCCACCCCCAGGGCAGGCTGAGCCAGTCATTTTAAAAAAAAAAAAATCCCCACATAATCACTAGGAAAAACCAGGCCTTAAAAATCTAACCTTATGTAGATTTTAGTTTAATTTTTCAAATATTTTATACTTCTTTGAATATTTAATTACTTCCCCCCCTCCCCAGAATTGGGGATTAGAACTCAGGCCCTTGAGCTTGCCAGGCAAGCCCTTATTCTATTGAGCTATCTCCCTAGCCCCTATTTAATTATATTTTAGTCATTTACTGAAATAACTTATTTGAAAATTCTGAAGTAGGAAAATATTTTAATTTTTTCTTTTAGATAAAAACGCATGCTGGGGCTAGAGAGATAGCTCCATGGCACAAGTGCCTGCCTGGCAAGTGTAAGGTCCTGAGTTTGAACCCCTGTCCCAGGAAAAAAAAAAGCATGGCAAAAACGCATGCTAAGCCGGGCATGGTGGTACACACCCGTAATCCCAGCACTTGGGAGGCTGAGGCAGGAGGATTGGTGCGAGTTTGAGACCAGCCTGGGCTACAAAAGTGAGCGCGAGACCAGACTGAATTGCACAGCGAGATGGAGACCCTGCCTCAAAAAGACAAAGAAAACCCAACACATACTGACACACGACCATGATGGCATGTGCAGCACTTGGCAGGCCGAAGCAAGAGGACAGTTTCAAGTTTGAAACCAGCCTGGGTTACACAGTGAGTTCAAGGTCAGCCCAAACTGCACAACAGTAGTCTCAAAACAAAAACAAACAAAAAAGCATGCTTTTGGGGCTGGGGAGACAGCTCAGTAGAATAAGAGCTTCCCTGGCAAGCGCAAGGGCCCGAGTTCAATCCCTGGTTCCACCAAAAAAAAAAAA
>PVKN010009153.1:0-24135 GCA_004027915.1 Capromys pilorides
CTAGTGTGAGTGCCTACTGCAGGCCAGGGCTGCTTTTCTACTTATTATGCTACTAGGCCAAAGTTGCCCTATTTGTCACAGACAAGGGTTACACTTCCAGTCCTTTTGATGTAGGGTTAAGACTGGCTTTTGGTGACCATGGGAGCAGAGTTTGGGTGGCCCCAGCTCCTATCTCTCAGCGGAATTCTCCCTGGTCTACTCCCACTAGCTGGTGTGCTACTATGACTGGATCAGTCTTCCCTCATTGCACTCTGGACTTAGGCAGTGAAACAACCTGGGATTGTTCTGTGGCTGGAGTTTTCCCAGAGTCCTTTGGAATAAAATGGCAGTCCTGTGTGCCTGCTTCTGCTCCATGTGTCTGTGTGCTGGAGCGCAGCACTGACTCACCTCACTCACCAACTACTGGCTCGTAGTCTCACTACTCCAGGCTTCTCTGCAGTGAGCTGCTGGTCCTGCCTGATGGTATGTGCTACCCTGGGCTGCTGGTCCCAGCTCTGCTTTGGATGTTAAGGAGCCAGTCATAGACTCTCAAACTGAAACCAACCTCAGGAACCCAGTGTCCCAGGGGTTCTCAACATTCACCACTCCTGAAACCCTCCCTCATGGGAAGTCTTATGTAAAATCTCATTGGTCTCAGTCAAATATAGGTGGATGGATCTGTGTCTCCTGGCCGCTATAACAAATTGCTACAAACACTGGGGCTGAAGAGAGTACCAGTGTGTGGTGTGGAGCTAGAAGCTCTAAAATTGAGGTGCTGGTGGGGCTACACTCCTGCTGGACACTCTGGTAAAGAGGAAGAGGTTCACCCTCCTTGTCTTTTCAAGCTTCTAGGCCACTTCAGTTCCTTGGCTTGTGGTCCCGTCTTCCTCCTCCAAGGCCAATGCCACAGCATTTTCATATCCCCTCCCCTCACTCTGCTTCTTTTATCACCTCTCTTTCTCCTACTCTGACTCCTCTACCTCCTTCTGAGTAAAAGATCTGTGGTTACACCAAACATATCTGATAATCCAGGCTATTCTGCCACCTGAAATTCCTTTGCTTAATCACATCTGCAAAGTCTCCTTTGCCATGGAAGATCACAGGCTCTGAGTATCTCTAGGGGGCTGTTAATCAGCCAAAAAATGGAGGAGACATTCTGGTTGGTATGGCCTGAGATAGGAAGGCCCAACAGAGAGAAGCTCCCCAGTGCTTCTCAGACCATATTGGTGAAATGAGTAACCTGAGGTCTTCTTCAGAGCGTAGACGAGGAAACAAAGACCTACAAGCCTAAAGTAACTTCTTTTGTGACTTACAATAGCTTAATGGAAGATCCAGGCCTAGGCTCCACTCTTGGCTCTTTTTTTCACCCCTTTTTCCAGTTCCCCAATTTTAAGATTTTCCTGTGAACAACACTGAAAAAAAGAAGAAAAAGACACACACTTTCAATGCAGTCCAAAAGCAACGGTTAAAGTTGCTACATAGGTTTTCGGTTAAAGTTGTCAAAACGAAGACAAAGTTGAGATGCCTTTGGCTTGCAAAGCTGACATCCTCTTACTCTGGAAAAATCTGAGTGGAGAAAATCCTTGTTGCTCAACAGCTAACCGCTCGCCATCAAGCACAAGGCTGAGCTGTCCGAATCAGAACCCAAGGCCCCCCAGCAGGGTCCTCGGAAACCAGAAGGCACAGGCATAGTCCAGCTGCTCAGTAGAAATCAGCCCCCAAACCTTGCCCTCACATTCTCAGCCTCGTGAGTAACCTACCTCCTCCCACAACACACCCCCTCTTCTTTGATGGCATTGACCACTTTTTTCCTTAGTATCAAATATGAGCCACAAGTTAAAGACTTTGCAAAAGACTAAACTCTCTGACATTTGGTAGATCTGGTGTCTATTAAATTGGGAGATTTAAACTGACTATGATTTGTTCCTAATTCAGGGCAGTGACAGAAAAATCCTGAAGGAGGGAGGAAGGGAAGGAAGGAGAGAAAGGGAGAAGAGGAGAGGGGAGTGGAGGGGAGAAAAGAAAAGAGAAACAAATTTGTATGATATCCAGGAGCCAGGCACATCTAGGAGAAGAGAAAGGTTTTAAAACCAGGTTGTCACAAGTTGGAGAGAAAGAAAATAAATGCACATTTGAGATCAAATATATTCTAGAATAAGTAGAGCCACGGGACAAAGTCTGGGATCTCGCCTTATTGATGCCACCTCCTCCTTGGATATTCTTCTGAAGACACTGGATACACCAAAACGTCATTCCAGTACCAATCAAAAAAGCACTTTTGTTTGCTCATCCTTGAGAAGGCAAAGTCTGATTTAGGGGCGAAATGGGCCATGCCTGCCTTTCCTGACCACGCAGGCTCCTCAAAGAACCAGCCAGGATTCTCAAAGCGACTAAAAATCACACTTGCTGATCACCTATTACCTGCCAGGTACCTTAAGGACTTCAGAAAAATCTCTTTCTCCCCTCCGCAGCTTGTGTGCTTGACACATGTAATAGCTAACTTGACACCATTTGATGGCAGACTAAAGCAATGACAACTCAGAAACGCCAGTGACCTAAAGCCCCTGCTACTGGACTAGGTGGGATTTGAACCAGGCCTGTCTGTCTACAAGATTCCACACCTGGATGCTTACTCAGCCTTAGCCCCCAGACTGAGAGTAGAATTCGAATATAGACATTAGCTCTTCCCACCAGAAGGTATAGTCTGGCTCAGGCAGAGAACGACTTACTTCACCTACCCCTCTCCTGAGGGAGATCGTGCTCTATGGGAACATCAAGGGAATCCAGATGTACACCGTGAAGTTCTCAAGCCTCATGCTCCATACATCCACTTAGGCAAGGAGGGACCAGAGAGTCCATGAATAAATTCACAAATTAAATAGTCCTAATAACAGCAAATGTTTGGCAGGACACAAGCAGGCTATCGTAGTTGACACAAGCAAGATATCACTTTGTGAGGCGGCTAGCAACATGACCTAGCAAATATTTAATAGAGTGAAAGGGACCATCCCATGATCCCTCACCACAGGCAGCTACTAAAGCTGGAGGGAAGTCGCCAGCCATCCACGTGATACCTTGCAATGTTCATCTCCTCGGCAGGCAGAATATGGTATTCTCTGAAAATACACAGCAGGGATTCTGGAAGAGAGGATTTGAATGATTGATTGGTACCTGAGAAAAAGTATCAAGCTATATATTAGGGTTATTACTGAACAAAAAGCAATAGAAGAGAAAGTATTCAATGGATGGGAGGTGGGGTGGTGGGGGCTAGCAAAGACGCTGAAGTAATGGCAGGCAAGGTGGAACTCTCCAGGTGCAGGCCAGGGTGAGACTCAGCTGGGAGCGCTATTCTATCTTCAGGGCTGGCCCAAGGACAGCCCAAGCAACTGGTAAGTTTGCTGTCCATCCCATCAGAGGAGATGGGAGAAGAAATCTCCTGTCTGGGCGGGAAAGAGTACAGCACTTAACGATTGCTTCACCTTCAAGGGGAACTGCTTTGCTTTTGTCCCACTACTTGATTTGTCCCAAACGTTTAAACCTCCCATTCTCTTGAAAGACCAGCCTTCTACATCTACAGAATCTGTGTTCAAACTGCCAGGCTGGGGTGAGCTAACCCCAACACCCGCTCACTCTCAGCTGTCTGTGGGTGCAATCACTGAGCTCACTTTCACAGGAGATGAATGACCCTGCTTGCAGCCCGGAGAAAACTAGGCAAGCTGGCTGCAGAAGAGCAGCCCGCGATGCAGGTGGGATACTACAGGTGGTTGGGGAGAGCTCGCCAGCCACTGGGAACAGCCAGAGGCTGGTCCAGCGTACTTGGATTTTCTTTCAATCTGGCTTAATTTAATTCATAATGTCTCTGTAGGTACATGCTACCACATATCAGGGATGTGGCTATCTGGATATAAGGCAAAATTGTATCTCTGATTCAGCTTAGAAAATTTTTGTGACCCAAGCCCAATAATAATGCCCTTGGTTCACAGCTTCTGACCTACAGTTAAAAGCAGTTAGAGACAGAGACAGAGGCAGAGACAGAGAGAAGACAGACAGAGATAAATTTGAAAACCATTTATGTAAAAACAAAGAGAAGTAGAAATGTATTTTTTTTATTTTCTGAAGTTTGACAATTCTCTAAGACTTTGTAAACCATGTACACACACACACACACACACTTTTGCACACATACAAGAGCCAACTTTTTTTTGCTGTTCTTTCAATGTGCAGTTTTTCATATAATTCTTACACCTCTTGGGTAGGGCAAAGACTCCATGTTTCATAACTAAGTTCCAAAACAGGTGTTGTGGGGATTGAATATGTTGTTAAAGTTCACAGAGATGGTAGGTGAGTGGTAGAGGCAGGATTTGAACCAATTCCTTAACAGCAGTAATCCTCAGTCAAGTCCATTTCCACCAGCAGACATGGGCAATACTCTGGGAGCCCCACCTGCTTGTCATGACCAGGGCTCAGGGCCTACAGGCCCTACAGAAGGTGGTGCTGAGACCCCTGGCCAACATCTTTCCCTGCGCAGCATGGGCACCACCGCAGTCCAGAGCCTGTAGCTTTAACTGTGACCATTCTTCCTGGCTTTTCAGTTTTTATACCAACCATTACCTGTATACCAAAAGCCTCTAGATGTAATCCCAGCACTTGGAAGGCTGAGGTAGGAGGTTCGGTATGAGTTCGAGATCAGCCTGTGCTACAAAAGTGAGCTCAAGGCCAGCCTGAGCTGCATAGTGAGACTCTGTCTCAAAAAGACAAAAAAAAAAAAAAAAAGCTTCTACAATTTTTCTCAAGTCCATGTACTGTGTGATCACGTAATGTCACATCTAAACTTACTGTCACCAGATGAGAAACATACAAGTCAACCTTCATGCTGTCCTGACGTGAATTTCTCCCTCCTATATATTTCAAACTTCAGAATGTCCTGCGTTCAGAACAGTTTCATGTCCTTATTCATTCTGTCCCTGTCTCTCTCTCTGTCTCTCTGTCTCTGTCTATCTCTCTGTCTCTTTGTCTCTGTCTATCTGTCACTGTGTCTGTCTGTCTCTCTCTCTCTCTCTCTCTCTCTCTCTCTCTCTCTCTCTCTCTCTCTATTGTACTTGGAATTGAATCCTTGGACTTTCCTGCATCTCTAGCTCCCCCGCCCCCCGCACCTCTCAATGCTCCTCCACACTCCCCCTCCCCCATGACAAGACAGGGTCTCACTAAGTTGCTAAATTGCCAAGGCTGAGCTTACATTTGTAATCCTCCTGCCTCAGCCTCTGCCGAGGTCACAGGCATGTGCCACTACACTGGCTCATTTTCTCTTATTATCCTAACAGGAATCTCATTTATTTCAGAACTGAAGGTTTGATTTGCTCAAGATGAGCCACCTACTAAGCCCCAGACTCAGAACTAGACAAACCTCCAGTTGCAACTCCCACATGCTTCCTGATAACTGAGGTACTTGGACCTCAGCAAGAATGTATCCCACTTGTGGGTCTTTTGCTAAGACTTCTGGTCTCAGCTCAAAGTCTATTTCAGGAGGTCTCAGTCAGCTCCCTTCTCCTGTTCCTCCTTATACTTCCTCCTCTCCTCCCCCTCCTCTTTGTCTTCCTCTTATTCCTCTCCCTCTCCCTCCTTCTCTTTTTCCTTTTTCCTCCTCCTCTTCTCTTATGTTTTTGAGACAAGGTCTCACCCTATAATTCAGGCTGGACATGAACTCACTGCATAGCCCAAGCCAGCCTTGAACTTGTGATCTCTCTGCCTCAGCCACCCAAGTGCTGGGATTACAGGCATGCAGCCCGGACCTCTCCAGAATTAGCATTTTCAACAAGCTCCTCCCTGGCGCTGTGCCACAGTTGCCTCATGGAATACTGCACTTATGTGTACTGCATAATGTTGGCCATGAAGTGAATTTAGTGGCAAAAGTATTGTTTACCTAACAGTAAATGTTCACATGTGGAGAGCAAGTAGATAGCTTTGGGGATCTCTGAAGAGTACTGAAACAACTGGTGAATGGAGAGGCCTCCACCGCAGCTTCTAGCCCCCGACATGCTGCTTTGAGGCTGGTGACTGTGAGCATGCCTCTTGGCCTCTCAAATCTTTACCTGTCATCGCTGGCTATGTATGAAATATGATCAGCATAGGAACATTTAAACTTTTAAAATTGATTATAGAAAGGACACGCAGCCAGGAATCACCTCAGAATAGTTCCCTCCACATCACACTTAGCCCTTCGTTCTTGCTTTCTTTCTTTTTTGCAGAACTGTGGATCAAACTCAGGACTGTACACTTAAGGGCAGGCGCTTGTGCCCCTGGGCTATCTCCCCAGCCCCTCCTGCTCTTGCTGGAAGTGCTATTTTTTGAGTGTCTTTACAAAATGAATCAAAAATACAGTGTTGTTAAGTGCCCGCTAAAGGAAAAGCAGGCCTATGAAGACATTGCTTGTGCCCTCACCCACCCTATTCACCGGATCTAACACTACGGAACTTCTTTTTTTAAATTTTTAATAATTGATTAATTACTTAGTGCAAGGTCTCGCTACGAAGCACAGACCCACAGTGATCCTCCAGTCTCAGCCTCCCCAGTGCTGGGAGTACAGGTGTGTGCCACCGTGCCCAGTTTCAGTGACTGGTACTGTGCACCTGGGGCTCAGGGGACAGCACAGCCAGCACGCGGTGCCAGGGATCAAGCCCTGGTCCTTGCGCTCGCCAGGTAGACACTTAGACCACCATGCTCTCTCCCCAGGCCTACCGGGGAGGCTGCTGCCTCTGCTCCCAAATCAAAAAGTTGATGAAACACAAAAGACCGGACTTGATGCAAGACACAGAGGCAGCAGGATGGCGCGGCTGAAGCCAATGACAAAAGGAGACACCCAGCACTGCTTCAGAAAGTGGCAGGAGTGGAGAGATCAATGTGCTGCAAGTGAGGGGAGCATTTTGATGACAATTCATGGCAATGTGTCCTTTTAATAACAAGTTTTTAAAATTTTTTATGGCAGTATCATTTTTATTCTATTTATTTATTTATTTTATTGCATTTAACTATTTTATTTTTTATTGCACTTTAATAAGAAATAACAGTGTGACAGTTTCAAAACACGTTAGTAGCACATTTCTAGTATTTGACACGATGCATATTGTTGTCCTCCTAGTAGTTATACAGAGCACAGGGTGTAGATGTGATAATTTTTCTAATCATTGTTGGTACAAAAAAAATTCTTCTCATTGAACTAAGAGAATGTGGTTGTATACATGATCCAATGTTCCACAATTGCAGTGGGTTATTGGCATAACTGGTAATGATGGAAGCTGTTGATTTAAGCCTTTTACAGCTCAGCATACTAATCTAGCTTTACATTTTATGCCTCGTGGTTAAACTTTTCTGCTGGGTGGTTAAGGGCAAGTTAAAGCAATATAATTTTACAGACCAATAATTGGAGAAAAAGAAGGGTTATAAGGATAGCCAATATTTTGGCCCTAGCCCTTCAAGGTCAGTGAAGACTCAGGACATAAGAGAACCTGTGCTATAACATTCTATAACTCAGTGGTTTCCCAAATTTGCTGTTCAAGGAAATAATGGGGCTATACAGGAAAGAAATTAAAGATATACAGTGTACCTCAGAAGAGTCACCTAGAGAGAAAACATTCTCTCAGGCTTTCTCAGAGAGCAAACTGGTCAAGCAATGGCCGTGACTCATCCAGATGGCTGACACTGACAACAGTCCTACAAAGCACCGTACATGGTTTCAAAGTAAATCCTGAGGGGATTTGACTGACCTTGGGAGATACAAAAGTTACATGTTTTATAATAAGTTTTTTAAAATATACACATTTATCGTATTTTTCCATCAGAATAAGATTAGCATAAAATGCTTAGATATGGATAAACAACCTTTGCAGACCACACGCTTTCTCTTAGCACTATTTTCACTGAGCATCTGGACTGAGAACACTGACCCAGCATCACTGAAGAGCAGCCCCAGCCCAGCGCCCTGCCCCTGCGGCAGACTGAAGCCGTCCTGCTCAAGTCCAGCAGTGTGCCACGACGCAACCCCATCCCCCCACCCATGCATTCCCCCTGATCACTGAACCAGACTAAGCAGCATCGCAAAAGCATCTAAAATATTTTTAAACTTATAAACAGGCCTGGAGCGAGAGCCTGTCTTCCCTGCTCTGCTGAGAGCCCATCATCAGCCCCTGCGCATCCTCCTGTCTTTATGTGGCTGGGCCACGAGCAGCCTGACTGTGAATGAACTGAGAGACGGGCATCCCACAGGGGATAACAGTCACAGTTAGTTTTGCCTTTGATATTATGCAATTGTTTCTTTCTGAAAATCCTACCGAAGTCCAACACATTCATTTCCATCCATGGAAGAGGATCTCCAATTCCCAGAATACAGTTGCATTGGTGAACGGGTGTTTTGCAGAATGCAGGGAGGAGCCAAACCAAACTTTGAGAGCAGGCAGCACAGATTCCCAAGACATGCATCTATGTTTACTCCAACACCAGCCCTCTGAGCTCCTTTTCTGTGCTGGGCATGAACAAGATCAGGTGGAATATGATGGCGACAGTGCAGTTATAGAGCCATCCTCAGCTTGATATAGTCTAAATGGCGCCGTGTCTAAATTATTAAGAGAGATGAGGCCATTTCAGAGGATTCCCAGCTGCTACTGTGGGTCATGATAAACCAACCTGACTAGACTAAGAAGATGACCAGAGGATTAGGTAAGCATGGGTGTGTTTGACTGGGGTTGCGGAGGTCTGACTTTGGGGACAGTCTCTGGGCCCTGCTGCCCTGCTCTCAGGCAATGTTTCTGAGCTCTGCCTCCTGACCGTCATGAGCAAAGCAGGCCTGCTACACCACGCCCTTTTGCTACTGTGTTTCTGCCTTGAAGACCATGCATAGAATATCAGGAAACCATAGGTGAAATTAAAGTCCTTCTTTAAGCTATGGGCATTGGGAAGTGGTCCTAGCCATGGGAAGGTGAGGAATGCACCAGGAAATGCTCCTAGCGACTGAGCAGGTCCTAACATCAAGACTGAGATAACTGTCCCAGAGCCAAGGATGCTGGCAAGATGTGACAGGTCAGTGTCCCGGGGTACCCTGAGCTTGATCTTGTGTGGCAAAGAGGATGCTGACAGGAAAACAGCTACGACACAAGGCAGGAAGCTGGATGGTGGTAATGGACCTGTGCCACTTCCTTGCCTTTGCTGAGCATGCCATGGAGGGTGTTGGAGATTGCATGAACGCACGATCCCATTAAACGTGAGCCTGGGGAAAACATGTGGAGCGTGAAGGAACTCGACCACCTCTACAGCTTTTCTGTAAATTTAAAACTACACCAAAGTATTTAGCTTGCAAAGAAAGAAATCATCAGGAAGTGCTTGTAATGGGGCAGGTCTCTTGGTCCTCATCCTAAACGCTGTGATTTGGTAAGGCTATTTTGTATTCCTTATGTTGGATGCAGTGAGCCAGACGCTGGCTTTTGAGCCTTGCGTTCAGCCTCCTCTTCTTCCATCAGGGAGAACACACACGCTCCCAGGACAGGAGGTAGGCAAAGTCCATACGGACCTGAAACATGAGCCAGAAAAGCAGCAGCACTTTGAAGGTGGAGGAGCTATTGGACAAGACTTCAGACAACCTTTCTGTCCTTTCATGACTCCCCAAATTCAGAATGATAGAGAAAGAATGGCCCGTGTCACTTGCCTAGCACTCATGAAAGGGACAAGCCCTCTTCCATGCCTGTCCTATGGAGGCTGAATGCAGATCAGGGAGAGGAAACTACCACAAAGGGAAATGAGGGACCACATTTCTGGGAGGCACAGGAATCAATGCTGGACAGCAACAAGGTGGGCGGGCCTAGCAGAAGCCTTCCCCACGGCAAGGGGACTCTCTGCCAAGGGAACCAAGAACCCTCACTGGGAATGACTGGTCCAGTGAGGTGGAAGGACCAGTCATGGCGCAAAGCAGACATCGCGTGTCTCTCCGTAAGGAAAACAGAAGACCTTCACAGGAGCCCAGAGAGGGAGAGACTAATTTTTAACCACAAAGAGGAGGGCAGACTCTGTGGAAAAAGTGGCAGAGAGTTAGTCCTGAAGTAGGGGATGGGATTTCCAAGGGTGGAGAATGGTAGTCGGAGGAGTCTTGTGTTCATCCTTTCCCTCTGGAAAAAAGAATCAAAGCAGAGAAGGGGAACTGTTGTGGACCAGTAGGATCCTGGGGCTGGGGGCTGCAGCAGGGCCCAAGAGCCAAGAACAGCCCAGGGGACAGAGAGCAGGGGCGGGTCTGCTGGGGACCTGCTCTAAGGGGTCCTCGTGGGTGCCCTCTTTTTCCTTAGAACGGACAAACTCCTTGCTCAGCACATGAAAAGGGGAGGCAGTGGAAGCACAGAAGCAAGAGGGTGCGGAGGACAATGACAGATGGTGTCTGGTGACAGGTAGCACAAACCTAGCTGCCCTGGGAAACCACAGACAGTGAGAGCTGTGGGAGAACAGAGCCGGCTGGGAGTGGGACAGAGCGACGGAGAAACAGCGCAACTGTGGTGGATGTCCACTCAGGGGCCAATGGGCATGCCTGCTCCAGAGAGGGTCACTTGTCCTTGTACTCGGGGTGCTATTAGCACCCAGACTGTGAAAGGCCAGAACCAAACAAGCCACAGGCTTTGCAGGGCTCGCAGTGCGGGTTTCAAGCCTAAAGAGCAAAACAAGGGATTCAAAGTCTGCACTATGCACCCAGTCTCAGCCTGTTGTCAGGCCGCGGCTGAGCTGGGAGGAGCAGTGCTCTGCAGCTCCGTTTCGTTGGATGTTTCTGGTGGGTACGCTGAGGGCGGCCCCCGACAGCACGCTGCAGACGGAGCCAGGAGGCGCGGTCCTGCTGTGCGACCCTGTGCAGGTGAAGCAAACCTCTCTGCACCTCGGAGGCTTTGTCTGTAGAAAAGATGCACTGATATTTCTTTGAAGCTTTGTGCCCAGGATGAGGGGCAACCTGCACAGAGCGCGAGTGTGCGCAGGCGCAGAGCTAGTCACACAAGTGGCCAGGGGGTGGAACCTCGGCTTCCTTTCCTGAGCAATGAATCAAAAAAAAAAAAAAAAAAAAAAACCAACCACTCCATCTACTCTTCTTTCTCCAGATAATTTAACCAGAAAAAAATGGATGAAGATGGTTATGGCAACAGTGTAACCGACGCCCCCAAAGCTGTGTAGTATGTTATTCCATGCCCTCTCCAGTCCATTATTATTATTTTTTTAATGGGGAAAAAAGTTCACATTTAGAATGAGCCAGCTGGACTCAGTTTAGATGACCCCAAGTTTGTTGGCAATATCCAATGCATCATAATCGGGAGCCAGTCAAACATATGCCTTCCTCTCTCCATCAGGCCTGATTAGGGCATTGGTCTTGGCAACATCGATGCCCTAGAGCTTCTTTGCAGCTTGCTTGATCTGGTGCTTATTGGCTTTGACATCCACAATGAACATGAGTGTGTTGTTGTCCTCGATCTTTTTCATGGCTGACTCTGTGGTCAGGAGGAACTTGATAAGGACATAATGGTTAAGCTTGTTTCTCCTGGGGGTGCTCTTCTGAGGGTATTTGGGCTGCTTTCGGAGCTGCAGGGTCTTGGAACAGCCGAAGGTGAGTGATGTTCATATCTTCTTTTTGTGGCTGTGGATGCCTTTCAGCACGGTCTTCTCAGCTTTCAAAGGGTTAGCTTTGCCTTCAGCTTTGGGAGGGACAGGGGCTTCCTTCTTCATCTTCAGTGCAGTCTTGGTCAAAAGGCCTCCATCCTACTATTTTTCAAACCTTAGTTCTGTCTTCTCCAAGGTCTGAAAGTCTAATTTTCCCTGCGATGCTATGAGCTAGCTCAGAGATAGGTGGTAAATTTCTATGTGATTACCCAAAGAAGTTATAATGGTTGGCATCTGAAAAACCATAACATTTAATTATTATTAATAGTGCTAGCAGTGCCAGTAATTATTATCATTATTATGAGTTGCTATAGTACAGTAGTGGTAGTTAGCAATATAGATAACAACTTGCTTAGCACCATTAAAATTCTGAGCAGGCCCTGGGATTGTGGCCGATGGGAGGGACGAGAACGCATGCGCAGTAATGGATCCTAGACTCTCCTCTTCCCAGAAGCCTTCATGGTTGAGGAAACGGCCCATGCTCTGTGTGATCCACACAGACATACCAAAATCCTGGCCCAGGGAAAACAGGCAGAGCGAGGCCTGTTTTTCTACGCCACAAGGAAGCTGTGGCAACCTCAGACTTGGCTGCCCAGTCCAAAGAGCAGAGCTCAGGGGAAAATCACTGGGAATCCAAACCCCAGAGATGCAGGGAGCTCTGGATGAGTCCCTGGCAATCAGAGAAACTCCCTGTGCGGGAGGAGCCGCCCCTGCACGTCCCTTGCCAACGCGTGATTACAGTGCCTGCAACTGCTGTGCAGGCTTTCTTGGAATATTACAGCAGAATAAACACAGAAACATGGGGATTATTTGGTGGCCTCTTGTTTATCCTTAGGAAGTGCTGCTGTCCAGCCCACCTGGCCTGGGCGCCATCTCCAGCTGTTCAGAGTGGACTCCAGTACTTTTCAGAGGAGAAACACTGAGCCCAGGAGAGAGGAGATCCCAGTACTGTGAAGCCAGGCTCACCCCAGTAAGCGGATGGCCGGGCTGTTCCTCAAACCAGGCCTCCTCCCAGTCCAGCTCAATGGAAGAGGAAGAGTCAAGCGGGAGAGAAGCAGTGGGGAGGGCTTTTGTTTTCATTCATTTTTCTTTTCTTTTTTTTCATTCATTTTTAAATCAAGTGTCGTTCCCACGTCTCACCTCTGAAATATTTTTGAGCTTTTCATCTACAATTTGGAGAAATAAAACTTGTTCCATGAGTGTTCTTTTACTCCAGAGAGCAGTTCTCCCTGTCCAGATCCTTGGTGAGAAAGTGCCGAAGGGGGACAGATCTAGTGTAACACAAATGACAACCACCAGATATTTGCTTCCTGGTTTGCGGCAAACTGCAAACATCTGTCACTTGTGCAATAAAAACCTTAAAATAGTGGTACACACCCGTGGTCCAGCCACCTTACGTGGGAGGTGCAGGCCGGAGGATCTTAAGTTCCCAGTCAGCACCGGCGATTTAGCAAGGCTGCGTCTCAACATTTAGAAACGGTCGAGGATGTAAGTCCGTGGAAGAGCGCCCCTCAGTTCAGCCCCTACTACTGAAAAAAACGTATGTATTGAAGTATGCTTTGCCGATAGAAATCTGAGTCATCAAAAATAATTCTAAGTTAACTCTGGATCAACTGGGAGACCTCGGGTGACAATGCCTGAGATTTCCACGTGGATATTGTCACACAGCTTCCTTCTGCCTGCAAGCCCAGTTCCATGGATGCAATCATTATTTAATTATTAAATATTAAGGCTAATCCTAAGTAGTGTGTTGATGTGTTACACCTTATTCTGTGCATTTAAATAATTTTAATTATACATATACATGTATATATCCATTTTCTCTTACATTTTTCATTTAATGTTTTTAAGAACATTATTATGCTTTCATGAGTTCTCCATAAGTACCATTTAAGAGAGCAATTATTTTTATGCATTCAGTCACCTATCAATCCCTTTGCTGTGGGTAATTCAGATTATCTTCTCTTCCCTAGAAGCCACTTAAGAATAGTTGATTAATCTTTTTTTATAATCCTTATATAGAAGGTAGATAGCTAATATGATAGCTAATAGCTAATATGCTGTAATATATGAATGTGGCTCATTTAGCTTATTCTCACCAAACTTAGGAAACTTCATCAGAGAAAAAATTCTTGGCCAAGTGATTTAAGAAACACAGCAGTGTAGTCACCATGTCTGGTGACACAGACCTGCAATCTCAACACTCTGAGAGGCTGATGCAAAAGGATCACAAGTTTGAGTGCAATTTGGGCAACTTAGTGACTTAACAAGAGTTGGTTTCAAAGTGGAAAAAAGAAGTGGGGGCTAGTGACAGAGCTCAGTGCCAAGCTCAATAATAATAATAATCATAGCAATAGGCTGTACATATATTTTCCTTTTACTTATTCATAAGATGAACTCAGGCCCGTGTTTATCAACCAGTTACATTTCTTCTTTTGTGAAGTGCTTTTGTGTTTCTTATGTCTTTCTCTCTCCTGAGGTCCTTCTTAATCCTATGCCTATCCCTAGGGGTTGAGCTATTTAGCTCAGCATGGTATAATCCCTCTTCTGCTCCACAGCCCTGACCTCTGAGCAGACCTCAGTGGAGCGGACGTCCTAACACTTGGTGGTGAGGAGAGCACTCCCCCTTGAGCGCCAGCATGGCTGTGCCCCTTCCAGGACCAGAGATTCCACCACCATCCTCAAAAAGAGTGAAGGAAGGGGTCAGAAGGTGCGCAGGCCTTGTTCCTACATCAGCTCACCACTATGGGCTGGGGTGACAGCAGAAGAGAGGAGCTGGGGGACTCTGGTCTTGGACCGGAGTAAACACCTCTGTTCTACCATTCTGCCTCAACTACCCTGTTCTTATTTTTACTCCAACTCCCAGGCTGTCTTGACACTTGCACTTTCCCCTACTATCTAGTCAGGAAATGGCCAACCTCTGCCTGACTACAGGATCTGCAGAGGCGGGGAGAAGCCATTGATAAAAATCTGAGAGGTGTTTCTAGGTTAGCCAATTTTTAAGCAATGCCAGATTTCCAACATAAAGTTCAATCCCATGCAAAGTCACAGTTTAGAAAACAGCTTGAAACAAAGTGGAAGCTCATGAACCCATTTCTCTAGCTGGCCGGCATTCCCAAAGACCCTTGGAGCTCTCGGGTACTTACAAACCCAGGACTCTGACACACCCCTGTTATCTTGATGCTATCTCTCCTGTATGGAGGGGGCAATGCTGCTCCAAATCGTATCACTGAGCACAAAGCACAGACTAATTATTCTAAACTACTCTTGGAACTAGATGGGGGAAGAGCAACCACTCTGATCAGTTGTTTTTAATTAATTGCTTGTGCTCTAGGCTTATCTCGTCCCAGAAACTGAAAGCTGTGAATTTTACAATCCTCCTTCCAGATTGTATGTGTAATTCAGTGGAAAGCCCCTTGCAAAAAAGCAGGGAGCTGTAACATTTCTAGTAGGAATCCGGGTCCTCCCGAAATGGCTTGGGTAACATTTTGCAAAGTGAAGAACTCCTCCCACAAGCCCTACCTGACTCAAACCAGAGCTTGCTGTTCCCTGATGTGGTACCAGAGAGCAGGGTCTTCTACTTACCAAAGGCCCCCAGGATGCTGGCCACGTGGAGCCTGCTTGTTTTCAGAAGAAGTTGGCAGCCCTCCCAGGATTAGAGCAGCAGCTCTGACACGGAGTGTGAGTGTACCTTTGGGTGCTAGAGACAGAAAGAAGCACGGGCAGGAGATTTGGCTGAGTGGGCCCAAAGTTAAACGGAGAGCAGGGTCCTTATTCTACCCCTATCTTAATATCACCATGAAATTTAGGCTTTTGTGCCCAGTCCTATACTAGTTTATTTTTCTGTTTCTTAAGATGCAGTTATTTATTCTGCCTTTATATAAGGAGAGTGGGATAGAAGAGGGCTGTGTGTATATGTGTGTGTCTGTGTGTGTGTGTAACTTATTATTCATTAAACACTCTTATGTGTCATGTACTCATACACTGTGTTTCTTTTCTTCATCAGAACCTGATGCTTTACATATTATGCTCACCTATAAAATGGAAATTATGGTGTCATCCTCTAACATTAGTCCACTTTCTCAAGTAGTGGAAAGGCTGGGGAGGGGCTGAACTCAACTTGCCCAGTCTACCTGGATGCACAAGGCCACACCCTGCATTCCAGATTCATCATTCGTCTGATGGTAAGCAGCGTTAAGGGTTGATGACACTGTTTCCCACCATTGTCCTCTATAGTATTCTCCGCCAAGTCATGAACTTATTTCCTTTTTTCAGAAAGAAGGAACTGGGACTCAGAGAAGTGAGATAAATCTGAGGAACAAAGAACATGGGGAAACAATAACCCATAGAGCTAGAGATCTAATCACACCTGTGGATCTTAGAACACAATGTCCACAGAGCAGCCCAGGGCTCTGACAACCCCATCTTGATGTGCGTCCTGAACCACTTCCTACTTGGGACTCTGCACTGCAGCCATGAGGGGCTCTTGGCTGCCACTCTGAGTCACCATGACTGGGCCTTCCTGTATGCTCTTTGCTCCCTCTGAGACAATCCAGTTCCTACCCCACTTCTTCCGAGTGTCCTTTGTATGACACCCACACTTTGTAGTTCTTTCCGTTTTAAGTCGCTTCTTCAGGGACATCTCTGAAATCCAGAGCTATGGGTTTGGCTGCCCCCCTGCTGTCTACAGTGTGTGTTCTTCTCTATCACAGTACTTTGCCCATTGTGTGATGTTGCCCACTGAAGCATCTCCCAGTAAAAATCCATGATCTTCAGAAAGGCAGGAGCCACAGAAGCCTTCTGACCATTGTGGCTGGCCCACCGTGCAGGTCCCCAAAGTGTCACTCCCTCTCCTTTCTCAGACAGGAAGGTAGAAAGAAGGCCTGAAAAAATCAGGGAGGGGTTTTTGGATAAAGCAAGGCCAGACTCAGAGTTTGTGTGATGGGGTGGATGTGAAGAGGAGTCAGGGAGGATGGGATTTTCCCAACTTGGGAAACAGCATCAGGCCCTGCGGAGCAGACCACTGCCCCAGAATAAGAAGGACCCTGGACAGGTAGGGAAGAAGGCTGCAGTTAAGCTAAGTGGAGAAAAACATGAACCTAGGTATACCTAACACCAAAACCCTACACCTTACTATTCCCAATGACAGTGGTGCGGGAAGACACAATCGTAACAAATCTGGCATCTATCAAGCATCTCCTGCGTGCCAGTCATTGTCCCCTGAGTAGCACATGTGTTAACGTCCCTTAGCCACTCTACCGGAAGCAATGTCCCAAGGTCTAACTACACAGCTGTGGTGCTACTAAATTCTTTCTGGTGTGCGAGCCCACGCTGCCTCTACATATCATGCACAATGGCTCAGTCAGGTGGGGAGACAAATATCATAAATGCCCTTTTCTTTACCCATAAATCAAGAGCAGGCATCACACAAAGCCTGAAAGGATCCTGAGCAGGACCCAGTGGGCAGGATGAAATCAGCACTTCTGGAATGGTTCTCAGATGTCATGGTGTGGGAAGAAATGGAGGGGAAAACAGCAATGCGGGGGGTAAAAATAAGGAGTGGTGCAATGGCACAGGGGACCGAATGAAGGGAAGACAACAAAGCATTTGGATGGGGAGGCAGGAAGGAGGAAGGCTACGCAGTAATTCCTAAGGTTTCCCAGAGTTTGGGGAAAGATGCAGTGGAACATCTAATAGCTGGCTGTAGATGTGAGCTCTCCTTTGGAGGGTCATAGTGTAAATTCTCTCTCTTGGGCCACTTGCCATGGTGTAAAGAGGGCCCTGCCCAACTGATTTCAAGTCCACAATGCAAAATCTCTAAACCTGAAAAGAGAGCACATCAATTCTTACAAACCAGTTGGAGCCCAAGATACACATCAGTGGACTCAAAGCTCAGAGATCCCAAGTCAGAAATATACAGATGCCCCAGCACCCAAGGGAGTCCTGCTCTGCCCAGATGCACAGAAAATGGCAAAGGTGGAGGCCAGACAGCAAAGTGGGTGGCTCCAACCTGCCATGCGATTCCCACGACTGGACACTGTGCAGGCACAAGCATGACCTCGCCGAATCTACGGAGCCATTGTGGAAAGTGGGCATGGCCTTGTCTTGACAAAACAGAGAAGTTAATTGAGTTTTCCAAAATCCTGCAGCAAGTATCGAAGTGGAGAAAAACAATGTGAACCCAGGTGTACCTAACCCCGAAACCCTACACCCTACTACTTCTCAAAGACTTTCTCAGTCCGTGGGGGGAGGGGCAGCTATGAGAGACTGACCCCAGTGAGAGAAGAGGGAGGAGTTAGAGATTGCCTCCCAAGACGTAAACCAAGCCCACACAGGACTACTTTTGCTGAAGATTCATTGTTCATGCCAGACGGCGATGTCGCAGACCCTGGTTCCACCTCCACACCAGATTTTTCCTATGATTTCCCTGCAACCCTTTCTCTAGATTTTTGCAAGAGGAGGAAATGATAAAGCAACTTGGAAGTGAATTCTCTCTGTTTTGCAATAAATTAGCTGCTGTTTCTGTACGCTAGGCTCATATCTTAAGCAGAAATACAGTTCCTGGCCCGAGTTTCCAACTTCTCGGGCTCGCATGACTTATTCCCCAGTCAGCTAATGTTGCCTATACTGACTGTTCTCGAGCGCAGTGGTCTGGGGGGAGGATAGGGTTTCACTCTCCACCAGCACACAAGCCACAGAAGGATGACGTTGAGCGTCGTTACGGATTTGCAGAGCCAGCGAAGCACAGCGCTTTGCTCAGACCGCTGTTTCTCTTAGGATGACGGAGAATTCAGTTACATTTTCTATTTAAGCTCAATAGTTTCAGAGTCATCCAGTCTAGAGTTTTCAGTGTCCATTCTGAAGAGAAAAAAATAACACCAGCACACCTTTGGGAGATACACAGGAAGCAAAAAAGGCACCAACAATTCAAGATCATAGGCTGAACAAAATGCAGACTGAGTCCCCTTGACAGGGCATGGTTGCCAGTCTCCAGGGCAGCCCCTGAAGCATCCTGGTATTCACAGCTTTCTGTGGTTTCTTCCAGTCATGAGTTAGGTTGACTTGGGTTATCAGTAGGACATTGAAGACATGATGGGCTGTCCTTCCAAGGTGAGGTTACAGAAGTCATGACGCTTCTCCATAGCTTCTCTTAGATCACTTCTGCTGAGAGAGATCAACTGCCACTCCATGAGACACTCTGGAAGATCCTAAGTGTGGTCAACACAGGGAGAGGAGCGAGAGCCTCTACGCATAGCCATCACCAGCCTGCCAGGTCTACAAGTGGATTCCTTAGAAGTAGCCCCTCCCTAGACAGCCATCCCGTGAGATGACTCAGCCCCAGCTAAAGTATTTAACACATCATGAGAGACTTGAGACTTCCCTAGATTTCTTATTCACCGTGTAAGAGAGTAAATGTCTATTATTGGTTTTATCAGCTATGTTTTGGGTAAGTTGCCACACAGAATATACTGCATAAAAGCAATAACTTGTCCTGGGGCTCCTACAAGCCAGTGATGGTGAACCTTTTGGAGTTTCCAATGATACAAGTGGCCAGCTGTGACACGCATGCTGTAGGTTCGTCACCATGGTGATAAGTTGATGTTGAGACTGAGAGTTAGCTGCACATCATTTATTGAGGGAGTTCTTTTTGGGGAAAAAGATCTGTAAGAGAATAAAGGAAACAAGGATAGAGGAGGGGCTGAACAAGGTGAGTCTTAGGTGAGTTTCAGCTTCAACCTGGTCTACAGATGCTCTGGGGTCTGAATCACCTCCAATTTGCTTCATTCAAAGCTTCAGCCTTTGACTCTCCTGCATCTGCAACTGGCTGTGAGCTGTTGGCCATTGGCTATAACTTCTTGAGTGAAGCAGCTCTTCTAAGAGGAAGGAAATTCTCCAGAGAAGGGAGGTGGCGAGAGCCAATTTCTTCCCAGCAGGTCCTTTCTCCTGCTTGGAAATGGAGATGGGTTAGGACTCTGTGGTCCAGGAGGGCTATTTTTGTTCCAGGATAAAGGTGAAGGGCAGAGAAAATGCAAATGTCAACCTATACAAAAGCTTTGTGCAGCCTCACTCTTCTAAATCAAGGGAATGCTGATGCCCTGGATGTTGAGAAACTTGCACCTTTCAGATGCTGTCCCAAGAGGATAGACTTTAACTATTGTCTCCAGCTATGGAGGTTTTCTATTTGTACTTACAGGTACTTTACAACTCCCTTATTGTATAGGTCCTTAGCACTGTAAGGGAAAGATGATAGAGTTTAACAAAGGAAGACAGACAAAGCCATGGTGACAGCTAATCCACTCCACTCTGTAAGACAACGGGGAGTTGCAAAGAATTCCAGCCCAAGGGTTAACGACAGTTCACCAAGTCTACCTTCAGTGCAACACTTGACTGGAGTCTTGACCCACTGGAATGCACAGCTCCTGCTGCTAGGATAGAGCCCCAGCTCACCCCATTGTAAACTGCCTGCCATTCCATCAGACGTTTCCCATAGAGTAAATCTTTGCATAATTTCAAGTCCAATTAAGCTAAAAACATCTGTCTCTAATTTCAGCTTTGGTTGCATTACAAAAGGCCTCTCTTGTTTACCACTTGTGTCTGGGCCTGGCTTTTGAAGGAGAAGTAAGCATACATTTCAGGCCAGGAAGAAGATAGGAGAAAGGGGGAAGATTGAGACACCCTGCCTCGTTTTATTGATGGCTCACCAGCTTGTGTTTATGGGTTACATCTGTACGTTCCGGTGCCTCTCATGCAACCATAACTTCTTTAAGCAGAGGATGTGGGTGCCTCGCTTCTTTTCTTATATCCATACCAGCTGTATTCAGGTATTCCATGGATTTCTAAGCATTGATACCTGGTCTCCCTTCTTTTTTCTCCCTTTCTCCTTCCCACCATGTTCTCCTTCTGCTTTGTGATGAAGACTGACTTTAAGACCTTTGATGTGCTGAACACACACCCTATCATTGAGCTTCACCGCAGGCCCCTAGAGCTAGACCCTTGCATTTTCTACCATAGTCTCTGATGTGACAGGTTTCCAGGAGCTACTGATCAACTAACTCCTAATTTTCTCAGCTTGTTATTTTCCCCAACGGTCTGATGATGTGTAAGATTTTCGACATGCTCCATCCGCGGCAGGCTCAGCAGATGTATGAAAGCTTTTGTTCAGTGAGTGGGCAACGTAGCCACAGCTTCCTTTTGGAGGTGGCATTTTCGGAAGGTGACAGGACTCAGCAACACTGGCCTACTAACCTGGAGGAAGAGAAAATCTTGCCCGCCAGGGGTCTCTCTGTGTGCCACAGTCTGCCCCCCCACACACACCTTGCAGCCTCTCAGTCCCCTCTCTCTGTGATGACCTCATCTGAGGTTGCATCTGTGCCCCGCCCCCAAGCTCTTTCCACTTGGGTTTTATTCCTCAGCCCTTACAAATACCAAATAGATGGAATTTTAAAAATTTTTAAAGAGAACAAAACATAGTAAAACGTCCGTTCAAAATGATACACAATTTCACACAAACGATAGAAATGATAGAAATTCAACAATGGTTGCTATATTGCACATTGCTGTCTTCAAATTAGTTGTTCAGATTACCAGACGTAAGCATGAAAAAATTGGTCAAAACATTAAAAAGAGAGAAAAATTTTAATCATTAACCATTCCTTTCAATAGAGATCAACAGTGCAATTATCCAAGCTATGCTAGGTATATATATCTTTTTCCCTTCTTTTTTTTGTACTTTCCCTCACCCAGCTGTTCCTTCCCTTTGAACAGTTTCTTTCCCTTTCACAGTATCTACTGTACATTTCAGATTTCATTTACTCTTTCATATTCTTACACTAGGGATACCATATTATGTTTACACATGAGTCTGATTTATTTCACTTACCACAGCTATGTATGTGCACCCATGTTTCTAGCAGCACTATTTGTCATAGCTAAATCTTGGAAACCACCCGAATGCCATCAACTGAGGAATGGATAAAAAAGATATTTTTTATACAACAGAGTATTACTCAACTATAGAAAAGGTAGACTGGAGGCTTTTATAGGTAAATGGATGCAACTAGAGACCGTGCTCATACATGAAATTAACCAAATCCACCTGTGGGATATTTTTTGTATTGTTCTCTAGCTTCCACAAACTATGGTATGTCTCGATATGCAGGTTGGCATGTGGTATGTATGCATCAAATATTTCTGGAATTAACAAATGAATGCTTGCAGTTTAAACAGGAAGTGTCCATAGCGTGCCACATATGGAGGGCTTGGTCCTCTACTCCAGCATGTACAGAGGTGGAATTTGAAGAGCTGATTGGATCATGAAGACACTGAGATCATCACTCCATTGGTGAGTCTGCAGCTGAATGGGATCCGAGGAGGCGGGGCCCAGTTGGAGGATGCAGGTCACTGGTAACATCCTTCGAAGGGCACATGCGGGTCCCTCGAGATCCTCCCCCTCTGTCTCCCAGCGTATGTGGTGAGCAGCTTTGCTCCACCACCACCTCCCACCATGACGATTTTGCCACACCACAGGCCTAATGCAATGGCACTGGCCAACCACGGACTTAAAATCCCTGACCCCATGACCCTAAATGAATCTGTCCCCTATTGTTTCTATCATAAGGTTTTTTGTCAGTGACAAAGAACTGGCATGTGAGTTAGTGATTAAATTTGCACTCAGACGTGGTTTCAGCTCATTATTGGCAATCTCTTATCTGAGAAGATTTCTGCCCTGGGGTCTGACCAGCCGTCTGTTCTTCAGAAGCCTCAGCTCACTCAAAGCTCACAGGCTGACCTTCCTTTCTGCTTTTCTTTGTGTCATGTCTCAGGAGCAGTATCCCCTGTCTTCCTGGGGGAGACAGAGCATCTCTGTTTGAAATGCAACTTTCAGTCAGGGAGCCTGAATAAACAGCTGGCTGAGTCCCTTTGTGGGAACCGAGCTGAAGGAGCAATGCCCCCAGTTACCTCAGCTGTCGAGGGCACATCTGCTCAAGTGCTAATGAGTTATTTCCATCTTTATCATCAGTCAGGGTCAGCAGTGAGAGTATTGTTCTTGGACGAGAGTGCCCGCATCCTCAGGAAACTCGCACTTCGCGTAACCTCGACGGAGGGTCAGACTGTCTGTGTTTCTCTGGGGCAGACAGAGTGAGTATGAATTACGGTACTGGACGTTCTTTCTTTCCTTCATGGGCTTGGATTTACACTCCCCTAAACCCCAGAGGGACACGGGGCAACTCAAGGTGTCAGTGAAAGAACCCAGGTACAGGAAAGAGCCACAAGGCTCAGCATCTGCCGGGTCCTAGGAACTAGGGTTTAAATTGAAAAATGTGCAGGAATAAGAGTGTGTGTGTGTGTGTGTGTGTGTGTGTGTGTGTGTGTGTGTAGACAGGAGACAGAAAGAAACACAGAGAAAGAAACAATTCCCTGAATGAGACTTGAGTCTCTTATTTGAAATGTCTTCTGACCTTACCTACACTATAAAAGGACAGGATTGGCTGGGGAGATAGCTCAGTGGTCTAAGTGCCTGCCTGGCAAGCACAAGAATCCAAGTTTGATCCCTGGTACTGCATGCCATGCCAGTCATAGAAACCAGGCATGGTGGCACACGCTTGTAATCTCAGCACTGGGGAGGCTGACACAGGTGAATCACTATAAGTCCAACTTTTGTAGTGAGACCCTATACCAAACAAATAAATGAATGAATGAATGAATAAATAAATAAATAAATATTTTTTTTATTTATTTTAAACATTTTAAAAAGGGAGAAGACTCATCTGTTTAATTGTAACACACTGCCACATCCAGTCCTGAAAACACTGCAGTGGGAATCCTCATTGTGCATGTGTTTTGAAAAATACAACCAAAGTTTCTGTTCAGGATTAGAACTCCTTTTGAGTTAGAATTGTGCTCCTCGCTTTATACCTTTTTCATTTTGATAACAATGCTATCGTATAAGAAATATTGCTTTCCTTTATTAAAAACGAAGCTATGGAGGCCCGAAAAGCCCCAGTGGCAACTCCAGAAATGGCAAGATCAGGCGTCCAGCCAAAGCCTGTGGACACTGACGTCAGTAGTGCTTGCTTCCGTTCGCATCGTGAGCAACAGGAGCGCTGGGTGCCTCTTGCTTACTTGGTTATCTGTCTGTGTCTTTAGCATCCATTCTCCACCATTCCCTGATCCCCCTCTGTGCTCCAGGAAGCAACTTCTCTTATGTGCCATGGCTTCTGGGTGGGTTCGACCAATGAGAGGCTCTGGAAGAAAATTGGAATTTAAACACTAAAGATGAAAGCCATAGTATATCTTCCTCTTTCTACCTTATGAAAACAGCTCTGCTCCTAATATTCTTCCACTGTGATTTGGGAAAGATATCACTGGACTCACCTGTTTAGCATCTCAGAGCTGCCCTCATCCATATAACCAAGTCCTTATATTATCTTACCTCTGTCTCAAAGACTCACTTATTCCTATCTTCCTCCTTGGGCTGGCCAAATAGCT
>PVKN010009154.1:0-24145 GCA_004027915.1 Capromys pilorides
GGTGACACATGCCTATAATCCCAGCTCTTGGGAGGCTATAAACAGATGGATCACTACAAGACAATCTAGTAGTGAGACACTGGACACCCTATAGACCTTTCTCTAAAATACAAAAATAGATAGATAGATAGATAGATAGATAGATAGATAGATAGATAGACCACTAGAAAGAAATAACTACTATTATAACTGTTATACTACCCTATTTTGAAACTGTTTTATTGTTATTTTATCTTGTCTCTCATTAAAATGAATTTAAAAGAAGTCCGCCCTGTGACTGCAAGATGCTTTGGGAGACAACTGGTCACAAACCGTAATGCTGCACAAAACCAGCAATCTGGAAGTGCTCCTGTTATGTCCTATGGCAGTACAAACAGAAGTAGGTATTTCTTGGAAATTCAGTCCTAGGTTGATTTGAGCAGATGAACCTAACTAAGGTATTACAAGCCAGAAATGATACGAGGACCATAACTAGAAGACATATAGTAGTTAAATGGTATTTGATTGCACGTGGTTGATTCATTATCATGTCTATCTACAAAAAGAAAAAAAAAATCACCTATTCCTAATTTTATTTTTTTATTTTTTTATTTTAGGGAAGGATCTACAGGGTGTTCACGTTCTCACTACTGGTTTGGACTCATAGTGATCCACCTGTTTATTGCCTCCTAGGAGCTGGGATCTGGGGGTGGGGCCAGCATGGCAGGCCAGGGGACCTAAGTTTTAAAGTTCTAGTGATTCATGCTATAGAGACTGGGAAAATAATCCCACTCACCTCTAATTAGAGATGAAGTCTTGTTAGAAACAAGGTGTGAAGACAGCCGATCTTCAGGTCTTTGGGGTATCACAGTTGAGAAGGACACCAGCGGGCGGAGCATCTCCCCTGTGGCTCCAGCACCTAGTTCATTTGCCCATGACCATCCTACCAGTGCAGGCCATTGTTCAATTCATTGCACCACAGAAGGAAATAAAGATATTCATGGGAATAATCACTGGACAGTTACAAAACCATGCAGGGAAAAAAGCAGATGGAAGTCAAGGCACCAACTCCAACCCCAAATTCACCCTTTAATCCTTATTACAGCAACCTTGTTTCAAAAAATAACCTTTCTACCTGGCCAATCAATCATCTCTGGACTTCTTTTTTTTTTTTTTTCATTTTAAATGGCTAATCCATGAATGAGTTTCAACTTCCACTTAACCTCAACAATGTTTCCCTTTCTGTTGGTGGTGTTCAGCCCTGCCTACTCAGCAAACAAGATACATTTACCTAGGCCAGTAGAGCAAACATCCCAGGTGAGAGGCTGCCTCTGGCTTCCAGCCAGGGGACTCTGGTGGCTGGTTCGCTTCTCTCCGCCTTGGTCGGCTCCAGAAAAGACTTCCAGCCCCTAGCCATGCCCTGGGCTCGCAGCAAAGGCACAGTGAGATGGCAGATGTAAGAGCATTGTGAAAATGTTATAGGTGCTGCACAAATTTAGGCATCATTACTATAAAGGTAATAAAAAGACGTATCGCACTGATAGACGGTGAGTGAGGTTTGTGCCTTTGTCGATCCCAAGAACGGAGTCATCGCAGTCAGCAGGAGAATGCAGCTACTCACCCAACCTGAGAGTATCTGGGAAGTGGTACAAGTTGGCTAATTCGGAATTATTTTAAAAGACACTATAAAAATAAATAAGTCTTCAAATATAATTAATTCCAGTTCCCTCAGTCTTTCCTGCTACTTGGAGCAGCACAGCTTGTTATGAAGTAATTACCCTTTCAGTCTTTTTAACCCCAGCTCATCAGTTTCGGCTTTAATTGTCTTCCTGGGTTTGAATGTAGCTGCAGTTCAAGCACAGCCAATTAGGATGAACCAGCTTGTGATGTTTTGCCTGCAAAAAGCGCACCTTGAAATCGCAGGTCCTACTGGTAATCGGAAGTCGTGCTCTCAGTCACTGTTGGGGGGCGGGGGAGAGGCACACAAACAGAAAGAGCCAAACAGTTGCACCAGGGTTCAGCTAAACAGAAAGCATTCTCCTAACACTGTGGTCCTAGTGTTACCAGGACTCCTGCTCAGGAGCGCAGCCCCTCAGTGGTGGAGACGGCTGCAATGCGGCATCAGAGGGCCTTGAGGGTCTGGTAGGGTCTGGGAGGGGAGCCCTGGCTCTCCTGATCACAGGACCTCTCCCCTGTCTGGGGATCTATGATCCGATGTGAATATTGAGTGAGGAAACAAATACATACAGTTGAGCAGTTCTACACATGGGCTTTAGATGATGCTACCTAGACCCAAAGCCCAGCCATGTCATTCACTGACTGCCATCCAAGAGGCAGAGCAAGGGCGCAAGTCTCTTCTGGGTTTGTTCCATCGTGATGGGGAGACTGCCGGACATGCTGACCTTGGCTGTAGCAGTGACACTGTCTTGATCTCACAGGGGTGCATGGTGTGCCTAAGGCAGTAGCTGCTTTGTAAGTGGTCAGCCCCCCTAGCCAGCTGATGGCCATCATGTTTGTCCCTTCTCTGGGTGGCATGAGAAGTCCTGCTCCTGATTCTCTCCTTGCTCGCTGCCCTCTGTACTCCACCTTACCAATGGATACCTTTGCCAAATCCCAGTCCAGTCCTGTTCTGGTCTCCAGTGGATTGAAACCCTGTGGCCTTTCCCCAGAAGCAGCCGGCCATGGCCCATGTTCCCTGGCCAGGTGGGCGATGCAGCCTCCAGCCTGCCCTACCGAAGCCTGCTCCAGTACTGCTGCCCCTGTGGCTCCTCACTGTTTGAGCACTGCCCCAGCCCGGCACATAGTAAGTGTTTCATGTACCTTAGCTACACATTTTCCAGGTCGGTCCTTGCCACACCTTAGATTCCTATGGAGAGAACTTGGTCTTGGGGAGAAACTGAGCCAACTCTCGATTCACTCTGGGCACTGACCTAATTCCTGATTCTCTGACCATCATCCCTTTGTCTCCTGGCTTCCTTCTGTCCATTCATCTTCTCCAGAACCAGGGACCAGAGAACAATGGGAGACTGAGATGCCCAGCCCTGGCACCGCATGACCACAGCCATGATGGTGCAGCCACTCTCCACACAGGCATCCAGCACCAGACACGGTGTGCGCTGCCGGGGACCTAAAGGAGGACCACAAACAGAGCTCTCGGGCTCGGGAGCTTAGTCTTACTTGAAGACCCACCACAGCTCCAGTCAGACTTTAGGACAGTCACTCAGAGAGAAGGACCCCAGGAGCAGAGGAAGCACCAGGGACAGGGGCTCCCGTGCGCCCATGAGTTTGCAGTGGATCCCTCCCTCAAACCTGGAAAAACAAGTCAAGCTTGTTGTTTTCCTCATTAATAAGCAGACAAGTGTAAATGGCCTTTCTGGGACTTTTAGCTGAGTGGAGAATACAGAACCAGGTCGAAAGAGATGTCTTCAGGGTCTTGTCCTGCGTGCCACGCCCCCAGCTGTTTTGTTCCCCTGTGATGCTCTGTATCCCCCGGAGATCTGGAGCACAGCAGGGGCAGGGGTGGGACAGTCAGGGACAGAGCTCAGCAGTGACTCCAGCGTGAGCAGCCCCTGTGTCCAGAGGCGGAGGAGGGGCTCTTCTCCCCTGAGTCCTACCCCCTTCCCTCCCTATGTTTTAGCTGGATTTCTTTTTATCTTATGGTGCATTTTTATATCTATTCTAATTGCATTTCCTGTCTACAAATACTATAGAATGACAAATGACACGACCGTACTGCTGGGGTCTTGGGGGACAGGACAACCACACCCTTTGCAGAAAAATGGCCCTTTGGGAAAATGAGAAGGGGGGACGAGGAGAGACAATCAGAAAGAGAGAAAAAGAAAGAAAGAAAAGAATGTCGACGGGAAGGTGAGAACAAGGACGGAAGCTTCCTTAATGATGAACCACAGTGTAAAAGTGAAAACATTTCCATGTGAAAACTTGGAGATAAAATAAATCATGTGTGCTTGTATCTGCCAGCCAGAACAGCTGATTTGAAAACAGCAGTATGCAATAAAACAGCCACTGTTGAACTCCTGTTGTTATTATTATTATTATTATTATTATTATTATTATTGTTATCTTTTTTTGAGACAGGGTCTCGCTATGCAGTTCAGGCTGGCCTCGAGCTCACTTTTATAGTCCAGGCTGGTCTTGAACTCACATCAATCCTGCTGCCTCATTCCTATTATTTTATTTAGTGAAATTCTGTAACATTTCTATTTTTTACTATTTTTATTTTACATAAAAATACAAATAAATAAATAAGACATGAAAGACAAAAAAGACTTTGACATAAATTTTTACATCAAATTTTATAGACACTTTTTCTGAGATCTGAAAACTGAAGCAAACATGTCTATCCACAACAATTAAATTGTGATGAATCTCTACAAAGAAATGCACTGAGTAAAAGACAGCTGTTAGAACTTTAGCCTAAAAGCTCCCGAAAGTCTCTTATCTTCAAGTGGGGAGCTTTCCTCCAGGGACTTAGAGGCATGACTGTGGGGCTGTGTCCTGTCCCTGTCCCTCCTTCTCTGTGTCTTGCTGGCTAGGACACGTGTGGTTTTCCTGAGTGGTACCTTTCCCCTGTGGTGCTCTGTGTCCCACAGCCAGGGAGCAGGTCAACCACGGACAGAGCCCTCTGGAACTGTAGGCCAAAACGCATTTTTCCTCCTTGATGTTGTTTGCATCGGGCATTTTGTCACAGCGATAGAAAAGGAATGCAGTCCCAGGCCAGTGTGGGGGAGGGGCGACCTGCAGTAAAATTCCACATCTATAGAATACTGTGAAATTTGAGCTAAGGTGAAGAGGAAAGCAAGTAAATACAGGATTGCAAAGGGACATGGGATCCGCGCAGGGGTGACAGGTACACTCATTGTCCTGACTGTGGTGATAGGCATGTGAATGTGTACACATGTAAAACCGTACCAGGTTGTAATATGTCAATATTCCCATATCACCAGGTATAAATTTCAATGACACCTCAATAAAGCTGATTTAGAATGGAGATACCTGACCTACTGAACAGGCTTCAGGTGCAGGAAGGAAAGAGCAATGAGATAAAGAGGAGGGAGGGGAGCCCTGGGCACCAGGGCCCCTGCTTGGAGCAGGGGGACGGTGCCTTGATCACTTTATGGCCCAGGATTGGACTCTGACCTGCAGGAGTCCAGGCAGATAGAAAGGAGGCCGAGAGAAGCCCTGGGGACAAACTGGCAGGCCCTCGCCCCAGATAAGATTTAGATTACACGCGCAGAGCTGGTCTCTTCACAAGAGCATGGCCGGAGCTTCTCATGCCTGCCCTAGAGAGGAACACACACATCCAAGAGCTTCAAGCAGGGTCCATGGCTGGCGACAAGAGGCAGGTGCTCACAGAGCTGGCCCAGCATCTGGCTGGAAGCCATCATGCTGAGACTCTAATGCTGCTCATGGGTCGGCCGCCTCCAGGGAAGCAAGTGGGGAAGTCAGCTGGGTGCCATAGACTACAGAGTCCGACGTAGAGGCCAAGAGGTGGCACAAGCAGGTGGGTAGCAGAGAGGCTGGCTAGGCCAGCTGCACATCCCTGCCACCACACAGGAGCACTGCAGAGATCTCAGCCATAACAGCCCTTGCCCTGGCTACAGGCGGGCACAGCTCCCTTGGGACTGAGCCGGTCCTTCCGAGTGTACCCCTCCCCCTCCCCCTCCCGGTGGGGATGAGAAGCCAGAATCCTGAGAGACAGGATTTTCCTGGATAAATCAAGCCTTCCCAGCTCAGTCTGCAATGACTCCCACAATGCCCCATTCTCCAGCTGTGGTGTCACAAATGTCCCCAGCCATGGCAGGTGAGACACATCACACAACCCAGAGTTTGGTGCCGTTGCACATGGCACTTCCTGTGTGTGACCTGGGGCTCTCCCACATGCCTGTTGGTGTACTAAGCCCTCTCTAGCAAAGGGCGTGTCACTCGCAAGGGCCTCTTTGTTCATTGAGCTGCTGATCTGCAGCCAGAAGGAAGAAGAGCCACATGAGAGTCAGTGAGCATGGCACTCATTGTCCCCAGCTAGCATCAAAGGAGGCTGGGGAAGGGCGCTTGCCTTGTGCCCAGAAGGAAAGGAATCTGGGATTGGGTGCAGACACAGGTGCCAGCAGCACGATCCCTGGAGGCCAGCGTGTGAAGCACCATGGGAGCATCTGTCTATAAACTGGTCAACGATGAGGGAGCAATGTTCGCTCATTGCTCTGTCCTCAGAGCCTACTCCTAAGACACACTAAGTGTTTGACAAAAATCTATAGCTTCCGGGCTACAGAGATAACTCAGTGGTCTAAGCACCTGCCTGGCCAGCGCAAGATCCCAAGTTCAATCCCCGGCACCACATGCCGTGCTGGCCCCGAAGTCAGGTGTGGTGACACATGCCTGAAATCCCAGCCCTGGGGAAGCTGAGGCAGGAGAGTCACTACAAGTCTAGCTGTGTAGTGAGACTCTGTACCGAATAAATAAATAATCTTAAAAATGTGTAGCTTCTGAATGAATCCACTTGCTCATTAAATGCAGGCTTCCTGACAATAGAAACTTCATCTTATTTCATTTGCTGCTCAACTCGAGGTCTGGAGCAGTGCTCTGCATGCCAGGTGCTCAGGAGATATCTGTTGTGGGAGGAACTAAGTAAACACAGCCCAGAAGCGGCCTTCTGGGTCCTCGCATTCCACACCCATGCATTCAGCAGGCCACAGATCAAAGCTGTTTGGAAAAAAACATTGCGTCTACCCTGAATATGCAGGGCCTTCTACGTCATCATCCTCTAAGACATGATACACCACCCTGATATTTTACAGCATTCACCTTGTGTTAGGTATTATACATAAGCTTGAGCAGATTCAAAGTGTGCAGAGGACGGATGCAGATTACCTGCTGATCCGACGCTGTTCTGTAGTCGGGGTCTGAGCACCTGCAGATGCTGTGGTCTGCAAGGGGGCGGGAGAGCCGTTCCCAGAGGGATGACCGTGCCATTGTACCGGGCGCCTAAGGTCGTGCTCGCCTCTCGAAGTCCCCAGCGCTGGGCTCCCATAATCCCACCCTGTGCTATGGGTGGATTGGAGGGGACCCTACACAAGACCTCTCGATAGTATCCATACTATAGAACCACCCAACATGAAAGGCAGAAATGCATTGGTTAATTAAAAGGCAGTGACTTGCTCTGTCCAGGAGCCTCTGGGGCCCTGCCCTCAGCACTGGCTGCCTCTAACCCAGCACTCCACAGCACCCTTCGCCCATTTTCAAGTGCCCTGGTGCCCTCTTCCCTGTGTTTCTTTACTCCTTTCTCTTTTCCCTTTTGCCTTTTCTATAAGGAGACCAGGCAGGGTGACACCTGGCATGGGCAGGTGTGAAAGGAAGTTTGTTAGTGTTTTGCAACATTATGTAGTAGGAGGAGCCGGGGTTCCAGAGCAGGTTGCCTAGTCCGTGCCTCTGAGCCTATCGCAACCTTCCCGGGGCTCACTTTACTCGTCTGTGAAGTGAGGGTGAGTGAGAAACGATATCCTAGACCGACTGGGAAAGTGAAATGAAGTCATTTAGGTCAGGCACAAGTCAATGCCTGGCGCTTGTCACTGTAAACATGAGCCTAGTAACAAAACCACAATGCTGAGAGCGGAACATTCCCACTGCTAGGTGCTCCTGGGACCCCAGAGAGGCTCAGGGCTGGTAGGAAGGGACTGAAGAAGTCTCACGCACGATACTGAATTCTGGAAATTTGCTGGGGAACATCTCCTACCTCACCCCAAATAAACACCCTCTTCACTTTCCTCCTTAGCGGTGGGAGTGCGGGTGAGCGATCCCTTCCGAAGCCATTTCCAGAGCTCTGATGCGAGGAAGGGTCCCCGGGGTGGTTTGGAAGCACTGCTGTGGTTTCTGGGTCACCTCAACA
Source organism: Capromys pilorides (assembly GCA_004027915.1). NCBI lineage: Eukaryota > Metazoa > Chordata > Mammalia > Rodentia > Capromyidae > Capromys > Capromys pilorides. The sequence continues at coordinate 7,880 of PVKN010009154.1, forward strand.
CAAGCAGATGCTGTGAATTCCAGAAAAGGGGTGTTACGTAAAAAGTCACATTTTATCGCGAACTTCCTCCACGTTACCTCACTTGCTTTTAAGTTGTGCTTAGGTGTGTTTGAACTTGTCCCTGAACTCTGAGTCATGACACAAACACCTTTGCAGAGTGAGTTTGCCTCCCGTAAGACCCACAGGGCAGGAGCATTTGGTTTTCTTTTCTTTCTTTATTTATTTATATTTTTTTGTTTCTGAATACAGCACCTCCGGTCACCTGTCACTCCTCAGCTTAGCTGTATCTGTACCTGTGCCTGCTTTGGAACATTATCTCTGTACATCTTACCTTGTTCAACCTCTCTCTCTCTCTCTCTCTCTCTCTCTCTCTCTCTCTCTCTCTCTCCACCACCATATTGAATTTATTATTCCAGTGGCACTAAGACAGCTGGTAGCACCTGTGGTGACACCACATAGGACCTCTCCTTCCAAGGTTTAATCACCAACCTGTTCTTCCAACTGGGTAAGGATGGCTCCAGGCCATTTGCTCAAACAAATTTCTTACTGTGTTTATTTTAAATTTGAGGGCATTGGAGTTCTGGTTCCCTCTGAACAAATAAAAATCAAAAAACACTGGGTGTCCTGCCCTGCCTCCCCACCCACTGGCCCAAAAGTCCCTGCAGAGTGGGCATTTCCGCTGCTCTGAAACCCAAAATAAATAGAAACACCCTCAAGTGTGAATGGCACGATGGCATGGAGCAGGCCCAAAAGCCTGTTGGGCAGAGGTCACTGGGTGGGAACCATTTCAAGGTGGCATTTGAGTGAGGACGTGCCGCCGTGGTGGAGCTGGAGTGGTGCCGCCTGCCTACCACTTGTCCAGGAAGGTGTCCAAGGCTGGGATGCCCTCCTTCAGGCCCTTGCGGGCCTCCACCACCGCCTGGCTGGGATGGCTGCTGTTGTCAAAGGAGTCACCGGGCAGGATCTGCCAGTGGTCGAACGCACACTGGGGGACGCCCTGGCCACCGTTGTTGGACCGCAGGTCGGCAGGGAAGCCAAAGGACTCACAAACAGGCAGGGAGGCCTTAACCACAGAAATGGGGGTGCCAGCCACCTGAGACTCCTCAAAGACATGGCCTTGCCTCCTCCTGCTCAGGACACCAAAGATCCCCTCACCACTTGCTCTGGACCCTGGACCTCCACAAGGTAGATGGGCTCCCTGAGGCGCGGCTGTGCCGTCAGCACGCTGCCATGTAGGCAGCGCCGCAGCGTGGTGATGATCTGACCGCCCCACGGTGGATGGCGTCCGCACACAGGGTCACCTCAGGGACATCAAAGCACGTTCCACGCATATGCTCCTCACATAGCGTCCCTCCCTGGGGGCCCACTGGAAGCCGGCCACCACACTATCCTTGATCTCATTCCCTGGGTGATGTCATGAGGATGTTGGGAATGGTGCCATCAGGGCCAAAGCACCCGGCCTTGCGGGCCTCTGCCACATCCATTCATACTTCTCAGCCAGGAAGTGGGCATGGTGCTTTAGTTCCTGGCAGGCAGACACCTCACCCTTGTCGATGTCCTCAGCCAGACCATCTGGGAAGGGTCGCACCTTCATGTACAGGCGGCTGTGCTTGTTGTCGGACTTGGAGAGGCACATCACATCTGAGTCCTCTCTCACTGTCTCCTGGTACAAGACCATTGGTCCAATTCCTTGATGGAGATGCAGGCCTGGTCCTCCTCCAGGTCTTTGAGGCAGAGCTCCAGGTGCAGCTCACCGGCACCCGCGATGATGTGCTCTCCCTACTCCTTGATGATGCACTGCACCATGGGGTTGGACTCGGCCAGCTGTTCCAGCCCCTCCACTAACTTGGGAAGGTCAGCTGGGTTCTTGGCCTCCACGGGCACTCTGACAACAGGGCGGACACTGAACTTCATCACACACATGTTGTGGGCATGCTCAAAGGTGGTGATGATGCCAGTCTTCAGTAGGAACTGGTACACACACACACACACACACCAGTCTCACGATGTTCCACAAGGCACGTCCTCAGTGGCTCCACATAGCGGCCCATCATCAGGATAGTCCTCTGCATGGGCTTCAGATAGAGGTCCTCCTTCTTCTCAGGGGTGTAGTTAGGGCCCATAATCTGGACCTTCAGGCTGGTGGGCAGCAGCCCAGAGAAGATGTGTTCAAAGGCATAGAATCGACCTCTATCAGAGGTTGGCACCATTTTGGAAATGTACATCATTGGGGGCCTTTGGGGTCACAGCTTTTAATGCCCATGGCAGCCTCATCATCTGGGGGCCCCTTGTACAGCAGCTCACTGCAGCACTTCTGTGCCGTGTCGGGCGATGGCAAGTGAATCATGATCATCATCATCATCATCAGCAGCAGCAGCAGCAGCAGCAGCAGCAGCGCATCCCAGCCGGCAGCCAGCACGCACTACGGCCCTGGGCAGTGGCTTGCCCTCTGCCCTTGTCCTTGCTGTCCAGCTCAGTGTCCAGCTTCTCGATCAGTTTTGCCGTCTCCCCCTTCTTGAAGTCCACAATCTCATCCAACACCTTGAAGGTGGAGTCAGGACGAGCCGGCAGAAAGCAAGGGCAGCTTCTTTCCCTTGGGGCCGGGAGCTGTCTTGCTGAACTTGCCGTGGGCTGGGATGAAGTACTGGTCACCCCGCGGCTTCATCATGTCTTCCACCTTCTTTGGCCTGCTGGGCAGTGAACTTGGCCACCACGTACACCTCTGCAAGCTGCTTCAAGGTGAAGGCCCAGCCATGCAGACTCAAAGCCCACAGTACCAAGAACAGGGTCAACCACAATGTTGTTCATGGGGCCACTTTTGCCCGCGCCATAGGTAGAGATGATGACGTTGACATTCTCCACAATGCACTGGAAGCTCTGGTATAGCTCCTCGGGCTCCAGCTGCAACCCAAGCAGGGCACGGTTGGTCTATCTTGTTCATCATGAGTATGGGCTGATGAGCTCGGCGATGGCCTGTTGCAGCGCTGTCTCTGCACGCACACACCCAACGCATAGTCCACCACCACCCAGGCACCGTCAGTGACCCACAGTGCAGCCGTCACCTCTGAGGAGAAGTCCACATGAACAGGAGAATTGATGAGGTTGATGAGGAAGCCAGAGCCATCCTTGCTCTGCTTGATGAAGTTCAAGTCATCCTCAGAGAGCTCATAGAAGAGGGGCATGGCAGTTGACTTGGTGGTGACACAGTGATCCGGCTCACCCTTCCGGGAGTCAGTAAAGCCATCTCACCAGCATGAGCAGATGCGATGATGCCAGCTCTGCACACCAGGGAGTCCATCAGCGTGGACTTGCCGTGGTTCACGTGGGTGATGACAGACATGTTGCAGATGTTGGCCTTCGTGTCCACGACGGCCCGAGTTCACCATGGTGGTGGCTGTCACTGGGTTCTCCCATACAGAGCTGACTGAATTGAGCCACACTGGGGAAGGTGGCAATGATGGCAGAAGAGCTCTCATCCTTCTTGTAAGCCGCTGTCTTTCAAGAAGCATTTCAAGGGGACTGCGCCTTGCAAGGCACACTTGGGCTTCAGCTGTGTCTCCGACGCCCTGTGCTTGTGGAGGATGAAGTCCCTCTCTCCCTGGCTCTCCTCATCCCCACTGGTGCCAGCCCTCCTGAGTGCCATCCACATGCCAGCCTGCCACGCAGGGAGCAGGGTACTGCTCCAGTGACCAGAGCCACCTTTCCAGGGGTTCCCAATCTCCACTAAGAGAGGAGAGAACTGGGGGACAGGGGACTGGTTCTGTCTGAGCTTCCGGCTCAGGCTTCATTGAAGGATGCTGGGAGAACACAGCATCACCCTCAGCACCTGCACTGCCACTGTCACTTTCTGTTTCCCTGGAAGTTAATTCCTAAAGATCAGCTGAGAGGATACTAAAAGATGCTAAAATTTCATTTTTTTGAATGGATTTCAAAAAAAAAACAATAGGTGGAGCCAATGAGATAGCTCAGTGAACTAAGAGCCTGCTTAAGCAAGCACAGGGACTGGTGTTCAATCCCTGATACAGCATGCTGCGCTGACCCCACCCCCAGGAGCACTGAACTGGCCACAGCCAGAGCAGGGTGGTGCAGGCCTGTAATCCCAGCTCTGGAGAGACCAGAAGCAGGAGGGTCACTAGGAGTTGGAGCTGTGTAGTGAGACCCTGCACCAAGCCAACAAATAAATAAATGTAAATAAATAAATAGCTCATGGTTTTTCTTACATGAAAAATATATATAATGAAATAAAAGATAATAGGAAAGAGGCATAAGAAACAGTGTTGTAGCACCGCGCAGGCAATGTGCCCGACCCTGCGCCTTGCTTCCAGGCACGCTGTCATGTGTTCTCTGGCCTATTAGCCTGGACTTCAGGCTGTACAGATGATCATTACCTTTATAAAGCCTTCTTATCAGATAAATAAGTAAATCTAGTGCTGAAAAGATAAAAAGAGTGGTGGAAAAAAGTGGGGAAAGAAGGGAATTGAAATGTATCTTTATATGTACCTGTCCCTACAACAAATGGAACCATTATGTCTTGTAAACATTTACTAATTGAACTCAGTGTTTTTTTTTTTTTTTTTTTGTTTTGTTTTTAATTTTCATCTTCTTGATAATTTCCCACTTAGTTCTCATGACTGGGCAGACATGACTTTCTTTGCTTTGGTACAGGGTTTCACTATGTAGCTCAGACTCATAGTGATCCTCCTATCTCAACCTCCCCAGAGCTGGAATTACAGGCATGTGCCATCACACCAGTTTTTGGTGCTCAGTTCAGCATGCAGTACCAGGGATCGAACCCAGACCCTTGCATTTCTCAGGCATGTACCTAGACCACTGAACTATCTCCTGACCCAAAAGTGATGATGTTTTTAAGGATTCTGCTCTTCGCTGAATAATGTCCCCCAAAAGGACAGGACAAAGCTCTCAGCCCAGCATCTGTAACTTGTGTCTTATTTAGAAATAGCATCCTTGAGGCTATAGTCAAGTTAGTTGAGGCCACTTAGTATGGCCTGTCCCTTGTAAGAGGAGAAGAGATGCAAAGGCAGATACCCAGGGAGGAGGCCATGCAAGGCCAGAGGCAGAGAAGAGGACGCACCCAAGAGCCCAGAAGACCAGGCATTGCTGACAATGCCAGAGCGATGGGAACAGCCTGGCCAGATAGAGCCCTGGAGGCTCCTGAGGGAACAGGGCTGTGCTGACTTCGTATCCTCAGACTCCTATCCTCCAATGCTATAAGAAAGTAAGTTTCTGATGATACTCCCCCCTCCCACTTCATGGATATGTATATGGCAGCCCGGGAAACTGGCACAGCCTCGAAGCTGCTGGCTGCTGGGGCAATCTCTCCTCCTACTTGAGCTCATCACAGCTCTCCAGTCCCGGGACAGGGACCCTGAGCCCTGTGACCAACCACCCCAGCCCAGGACCCCAGGGAGCACTGGGGTGGCCCCTCCCACGCACCGGTCCATGCCTTCTCCTCTGCAGTGCTATCTCCAGTGTCTCTGGCTCAGCAGATCGGAAGCTGATGAACCACTTGAAGGAAAACGTCAGAGAGAGCAGATGAGTCACATGGGAGGTCAGGTGTGAAAAGATCCAGATGGGGAAAGGCCAAACTGCTCCTTCCAAAGGACACCTGACTAGGACAATCATGTGTGAGCAACATCTAGATATAAGTGAAGAAAGTAACAGGCAGGTAGGACTCTAGGGCCAGAGGAACAGAAGGTTCAAGGAATGTGACGGTAACTAGGTCAGGCTAGAAGAAACATACAAGACAGAGTGGTGGCGCAGGCAAGAGACAGACACAAGGAGACGGCGTCTCACGGGAAATACACACTGCCAGCCTGGGGCACTTCCCTTGCAAATTGGTCTACAAGCTTCGTCTAACAGACATGGGTTAAAGTCTTGTTTGCCAAATCCCAGCACACTCTAACTGGGGAGTGGCACTGCAAGCTTTATCGGGAAGCACAGGGCGCAAGCTTCCTGGTATCGTATCCCACAGCCCCACAGGTGCCCCCTGCTCAGATAACAGCGGAAACAAGCACACAGGTCAGGACAGCCAAGGCCTACTGAATGCCTAACCACAGTGATCTTGTGTTTTATACCCACCTCGTTACTTATTTGCCCAGCTTCACTAATAGGCCACCACAGGCTGTCTCTCCTCTATAAGAAGAGCAGGCACCCCCAGGGCTCATGCTGGGTCCTATAGATGTGCCCTCACCTGGCCACTTGTTGTCCCTCACTGCCATCCTTCTGGTTGCCAGATCTTACTTCTTCACTCCCTTTCTTATTCCATCCACTCTGAGTCTCTCAGCCTCGAGTCCCACTGCCACCTGCCCCTCTCCATAATGGAATGCCCTGCATCTTTTGAGACCCAGCCCCAAAGGCCCAGAGCACACTGTGGCCCACACTGTAGCTTCGCATCCCAACAGTTACCATCTTCTCTATTTGCTTAGCAATGTATCTCCTTCCTCCACCATCTGGGGAGATGTTAAGACCTAAAGACTTAGAGACGAATCACGTGGAGGCATTCCTGTGTCCAGCACAGAGCCAAGAATATCAAGATTATTTAGTAGAATTCTACCACTGGATGAATCATTATAAATGGAGCTCTGGTAATCCAGCTGCTCCCTGATTTCCTTCCTTTCCTCTCAGCTTTCCAATTCTACATAGAGACTTATTGAAAAACATGCCATTAGTGGCTGGGTATGGCAGCGCATAGCTATACACTCTCAGCACTCTGGGAGGCTGAGACACCTTCACAAGACCCTGTCGCAAAAGGAAAAGTGAAAATCTGGACGTGGAGCTTAGGACAAAGGTGCTGTTTTCATTTACTAGCATCACCAAAAACAAACACAAAATCCTCCATAAAAGGTGGTGACTTCTCCTTGTCTAGCACCCTTCTAGAAAGGATCACCCTCTGGGAGACCCAACTTGCAGAGTGGCAGAGCTAAGTCCAAGCATCCCAGGGATTTGGCTGCGAGAGAGACCAAGGTGGTGAGACTGCATTCTTCTTTCTAGCTCACAGGGAACCATTCCTGCTGAGGCCAAGAACTTCGGCACCATGCTGATGGGGCCAGGGATGTCCCTGAGCTCCTCCAGTGCTCTGTAGCTTTTCTTCATGTACAGCCCTGGATAAGGTCACTCCAGAACAGAAGTGAACCAAAGTGAAAAACTTCCCTAAGGAGTTACCCCAATCATTAGAAAGGTTGGTCCAGGAAGACTCTGAATTATTCCACATTTGTGGAAGCAATTGACAGTCACTGGGATGACTTTTGAAGGTATGAAGATGAATCACAGATACCTCTGGTCACAGAGAAATATGGCAGTTTCAAGAGAGAAAGTCAGAAGACTGATATAGTTCCACATCTCCGGTCCATGCCTAATACACTGATCTACCTCTCTTTAAAGATATGCATTCTTTAAAGATATACAGGGTCGCTCAGATTGTCCTGCTGCAGAGAATTCCCTAAGAGACAAAGGTCATGCAGCCCATCAAGAGAATGAAAGAGGGGAAGTTACTCAGAAGCCCGGCATAAATCACTCACAATGCTAGTAAGTTTTGTTTTTTGTTTGTTTGGTTTTTTTTTTTCCTAAATGCTACAAATGAAATAATCGTTTCTACTCAAAACTGGTATGACAAAGAGCTACCCTCAGAATAACCAACATGAAAGCAATCAACATATCAGGTGAATGTTTTTTTAAAAAAAATTAAAAAATAGGTTATAGTAAAAGGTACACTCCCACTGGGATAAATTTCCTACATCAGACAACAGTGACAACTTGCTTTCACCAGTCTGATTCTGATACAGCTGAGCACCTAGGTAACATAAAATTTAACACAAAAGGCACTGAAAAATCAACTGAGTCCTTCCTGACTGATCTGTAGTTTCCAGTTACCCAAACTTGTCCCCCAAAGGGATAACCCATGGTCTTCAGGATCCTGGTTTAGTAGATTGGCTATTGGCTAGCTACAGCAGCCCATAAACCCTCCTGCCTGGCTGTGGTCCCGATGTTCCACCTTCTCCCTACCAGGCCTGATTCATGCCCTAAGAAGCCTGCGAGCGGGGCTCTTGACCTGGTTCCCAGGGAAGGACAGGGCAACCGAGGCGAGCAGGGCACAGAGAGGCAGGGTGGAGGCCCAGCCCTGAGGCCCCTGGGGAGGAAACTTTCCCTGGAACAGGCGTAAGCACTGCTCTGGGCGTACACAAGGGCTGTTTACCTGGGAGCTGGCATGGCGGCATGGCGCAAGAGCTTTCTGAGGGACAAATTGCAGCCTGCACCTGACTCAGTCAGCACAGCAATAGTAGAGAGGCCACGGGAGGGCTGAGCCTTCCCAAGGAGGCCTGCCACACCCAGGGCGCACTTTTCCCCGAGGGGGAAGAACCCACTGCCAAGTCCTTACCAAGGCTGCCAACAAGGAAGAACTGAAGCCATGCAAAGTGGTGCTTGCAGGGCCGCTGCTGAGGGCTCTGGAGTTCACTTTCCCACCCTTCCTCCATTGTCTGCGCTGCTGAGATTTCCAGCGCACTGTGGGCTTCTCCTTGAGGCAAAGAGGACCATGGCAGAGCTTTCACGAAAGCCTTCTGAGGACTGTCTGCCTTGGAGCCCTGTGGCTTCATCCATCCCATCCTCCTCAATACTCCAGGAAGAGGTCTCAGCTCAGGGCAGGCACCTCTCGCTTTCCTCCGGGCACCCCACCAGGGACACGTGTGTCCCACACTCTCTTCATGGGTGGGGGGATGCTGCCCCATGCCCTTGCTCTTTGTCTCCAAGTGCTACCCTAACACCCCCATCAGTGGTGCTCTCACCCTGAGGTGCTCCACAGAACAGGACCACTTCCTAGTCTTGTGCCAGAGTCCCGGAAACCTCGTGGCCCTATCCTACCACTAGACCTTGGAGGCGTCAGTCACCCCTCAGCAGAGTTTAAGCCCCACATCAGCAGGACACCGTGCTCTTTTGGTTTGACCCACCATGTAATCACATGTCTGGAGCCACTGCACCAGGAGCCACCCACTGTCAGGCCCAGTCTTCTCAGATTACTCATCAGGGAAGAGGCTTCTGGATGGGCAACTTCACCCTGGCCTGGGCTGTTCCCTCTGCTAGGAATGCCCTTCCTCCACTGCTTCCGACCCACAGAGCAAACTCGTGGTCCCTGCTTCAGACACAGCTCAGTTGTCACTTCCTGCCTGAGCTCATTTCTGGTCTTGTGCCTGGTACACAGCTCCAGGGCTGCCAGCATATCTGATGGATGTACAAGGTCTATGCGGCTGTGCATCTCTCCTCTACCAGCACACCATCGCTTTGGGGACAAGAATCACATTGGCTCATCTCTACACATTGCGCAATGAAACAGCCCATTTCACAGACTGTGGAATCCACTTCAAAACGCAGCCCTAGTCTGACCTGCTCCTGCCTGTACCTCTCCCGCTGGCATCATAGTCCATGGACGTCTCTGGCAGCCACCTCCTGATCTCCCTGCCTGCAGTCAGGTCCCCTACCTTCTATGCCACCTTCAATTTCAGCCCAAACAAGTTATGACCAATTCCAAATCATCCGAACTCAGAGGACCATCCCACACCCCCAGCACAGCCCAGGAGGTTCTCCCGCCCTTCCCCCACCCCTGCACCCATGCTGCCAGGCTCACCTTATGCTCAAGGCTCCTGATACACCCAGTTCCCAGGACGTGTCTCCCACATTTTCGCGCTGCCTTTGTTCCCATCTTGAGCTCTTGGAGCCTTCCCTGGTCCCCCACTGGGAAGAGCATCCTCCCCCCAGCACCCTACATCCACTTTTACACCTGCACGGCTGCAATTTTTCTAGCATTTTCATTGTTAGAGAGCACTGGCATGGTTAGATACTCACATCCATTTGCCAGTGTCTGTTGTCCCTGTCTTGTGCCTCGGGGTTTTAGCTCGTCACAGGCCGTGTGTGCAGCTGGAATCTCCTGAGGAAGGAGCTCTGTGCGCCCTCATCTTCCACACGACAACCAGACCCTGAGGGACCCAGGCAGGGGGAGACCTTGCTCTTCCCTCTCCGTGCTGACCTCTGCTCGGTGCGGGGATGCAGCCTTCCAGGTTTCAGGGCCATACCAGGAAGGGAAGCCACCCACATCTCCCAGGGCCCCAGTGAGACGCTCATTCCTGCCCCTCGTGCCAGCGCCCAGCAGGGCTCAGCAGGAAGGAGCAGCAAGCAGAGACCACGACGCTTTGGCAAATTCATCCTCCCCCCGCCACTTTCCAGGAAGTACTGGACAACGTACAAGGCAAGCAGCACGTGATGGATCCTCACCTGCACTGCGGATGAAAGCCCAGCCTGGTTACAGATCCTATGCCTAATGTGCCCCAAGAGCCCTGTGGGCTCCTTTCTAGAGCACATGGGGCTACACCTTTGCTTCCGCAGGTCCTTCCCCCATCCCGTGGTGTTTTAGTTACTGTTCTCTCATTGCTGGGACAAATACCCAACACTCAAGCTTAGGGAAGGAAAAGTTTATTTAGCTCACAGTGACTGGAGGTTTCATAGTTTAAAGCAGCCTGAAATACATAGCAAGGCCTCCAGACACTACCGTCCCATGCTACAGGGTCTGGAACAGAGGCTGGGATGCTGCCGTGTCCCGGATGACCTGCTCCATGCCTGCAAGAGAGGCCAACAGGCCTGGGGGGCAGGGCCAGGGAGGTGCGTACTGTCAGTATCCCGGTTCAAGCTTCTCTGGCCCCGCCCCTCAAGCTCCGCCCCGGGCCTCGGGCCCCACCCCTTGAGCCACGCACTTGACCCGCCCATGGTTTACATGAGGCTTTCGGGGAACAACTAGATACGAACTATATCACATGGAAATGCGGCCCCTTCATCGTTTGAGCCTCAGTTTCAAAGAAACTGCTGGGAGTAAGGATGCGCCGCCAACACAGATGTACACACTCACGCACGCACACACGCATGCACGCACACACGCATATCCCGCCGGAGACGCCCAGTGTAGGCACAAAGGCTTCTTTGATGCCCTAGCTCTGGACAGATTCTGTCTCCGCACCTGCAGCGCTTCGTCTCGCTTTCGTTCCCCTCGACAGTGCTCTCATGCGGCTAAGAGCTCCTCGGGAGCCTCATTCCCACTTGCCAGATTCCCAAGAGCCAGGGAAGTCGTTATATGGCAAAGCAGAACCTGCTGTCTGCTTGCTCAAAACTCTCCCCGGCGCCCCCCTCACTCAGAGTCCTTAGACAGTCTGTCCACACCCCTGCCCACCCCTCAGCTGGCTGCTTCAGCTGTCCCCTCACTGGCTCTTCTGCAGTTTCACCAGCCTCCCGTGGGACCCGGGCCACCAGGCGCAGTGCTAGCCCAGGGCTCTTGCAGTCTCCTCTCACGCTGTGTCCTCATCCCTTGTGGCCTCACTGGGTGCTGCCACCTGCACAGAGAGACTTTCCTGCCCAGCCTGTGCACCCCCCACCCCCCCACCCCCCTCTGGCACCTCTCCTGCTGCTTCCCTTATTTTTCTCCATAGACTTTGCCACACTCCAACGGACACAGTGCTTGGCTTGTGTGTCTCTCTGTCCATCTCCCCCAACGGCAGCTTTGAGGTAATGGGCTTTTGTCTGCCTTGCTCACCATGGTGTATCCAATGTCCAAATCAGTGCTCTGCACATAGTAGGGACGAATAGTTTAAGAACGCAGGGCATCCGATGCATTTGGTGTTCCTTCCGGCATGCGATCAGCCACCTGTGTCGATGCATTTAATAGATGAATGAAGTAGAGGAACCAAGGAGAAATAGGGAGGAGAGCAGGGAAAAAGGAGAGATAAGAGCAAGAAAAGAAAGTGGGGAGAGGGGAAGACAAGAAAAGAGAGAGGAGGGCCGACCAGATAACTCAGCAGATTAAGGTGCCTGCTTAGGGCTGCGGGGAGAGCTGAGTAGAATAAGTACTTGCCTAGGAAGCGCAAGGTCCTGAGTTCAATCCCTGGTTCCAAAAAAAGAGAAGGTTTTGGGTATTTCAGGCCAGGGAGATAGCTCAGCAGTCTAAAGCACCTGCTTTAGCAACTGCACAGACTGCAGTTCAATCCCCAGCACCACATGCTATGCTAGCCCCACCCCCAGGGCAGGCTGAAATGGCCACAATGCAAACAATAAATGAAAAATAAATAAATAAAGAGATAAATAAATAAGTTATAGTGCCTGCCTAAGCAGGGACTTGGATTTGATCCCCAGCATGCTGGCTGGCTCCCCAGGGGCGTGATAAAGACGGGGTACGGTGGCATGCACCTGTAATTCCAGCACTCCAGGCTGAAAACAGGAGGATCACTGAGTCCAATCTATGTAGTGAGATCTTGTAGGCCCTGTACTAAAAATACACCAAGAAAGAAAGAGAGAGAGGGAGAGACAGACAAACAGACAGAGAAGAGGGGAAGGAGAGAGGAATAAAAAAGCAGGCACTGAGCTGCAGCAGCCCACGCACACACATTAGCTAAATCCTCAGACAGTTATGTGTTGGGGCTGAAGTCCTAGAGCTCTGTGACTCAGAGCGCTGCTGCCTCCGCTTCCCCAGATGTGTCTGCCCTCGTATTTCACCAACACCTACAGCGCAGAAGAAGGCAGGACTCCCACCCCGCACTTGCTCATGGCCCCGTGACTTACCCTGAGCGTTCTAGACCTGGGCTGCCTGCGAGGGAGTTCCACACATCACCCCGGCACACGGCGCTCCACAGGAGAGGTCGGGCAGCTGCAAGGGCTTTAAAGCCTCAGGAGTGGTGCGGTGAAGGCGCTCTCTGAACTCACTCCTCGTGGCCTCCATTCTGTCTCAGAGTAAGCTCCTAGGTTATCCGCCACTACACAAATACCTTCGTTCTTCATAACAAGATCAAAGCCCCTGCCCTGACCCGGAGCCCTGCAGACGCTGTCCCGCTTCTTTGTCCGCTTGCTCCCTGCACCCCAGCCCGGCTGCCCGGCTGTCCGTGGAGCATCCTAAGCTTGCTCTGCACTCAGCGACTCATCTGTTCCTGCAGTGCCCTCATCCTAGGAGAATTACGCACGTCTAAATGTGCTGCGCGTGCGCGTGGGTGGCCGGCACCTCCACCCTCAGACGAGGAGCTGAGCGGTTCCAGGCACTAAAGCAGCGCTGGATACAGTGCAGGGACTCTACAGATACTTGCTCAATTGTCCGATAGTGATAGCATGAGCGGAACCCGACTAGGTCCAGCACAAAGGCCTCCCAGCTCCGCAGACATTAACAATGGAGCCACTACGAGGAACTCCATCTCGCTGTGAACAATCCAGTCTCTCTGTGTGCTGTGAAACCCAGGACCAGAGAGGATGAGACGCTGCCTTACAGCACACCATGCCCGGGCCACAGAACTGAAGTGCAAATCCATGCTGGCTCCGTATAGGCCATGAGGGAACAAAGCCAGTCAGTCCGGGTCTCACCTGCGTGCTCCGCTTTAAGATTTGTGACGTCTACAGAATCCGGGCCTGCCGAGTGGCCTTTCTGGGGAGCAGCTTCCTCCTGGGCAGGGCAGGCTGGTACTTCTACCTCAGCAGACTCTGACCATCACACACATTATAATTATAAAAGACCAGCACACCGTGAGTGCTCGTGTGGACCGAGTCCTCTGGGCACCAACTTGAGTTTCATCAGGGAGGAGGAGCACAAGGAACAACGACATCAATGCTTTGTTGAGACTGACAAAGCCCCGGGGCTAAGCCCATGCAGGGGCTAAGCCCATGCAGGGGCTGCTTGGTCTTAAGGACCCTAAGCTTCTCCTGTTTCACGCTATAGCTAGAGAAGCTGAAGCTCAGAGAGAGTTCCTAACCAGTCCACGAGCACCGAGGTGAGCTGCCGCGGCTCCGACCCCACACTGGGTACACTGGGTACGATGTGAGCTACACTGCTTAAAGAGAAGTGGCTGTCTTGTCTTAGGGCAGCGCTCTAATTTTGCAAGCTGTGAAATATAAAGGACTCGATCTGCTTGCCAGCAGGGTCAGTACCAAGGCATTTGCAAAGCTCACCCTTAAGGGAGCCTGAGACAGCCAAAAAAAAAGAGATAAAAATGCTTCTCAACTTTTGGGGGCCAGCCAGATAGCTCAGCGGATTAAAGTGTCTACTTAAGCAGATGCAGGGGTTTGGGGCTCAATCCCCAGGCCTGCTGTGCCAGCCTCAGCCCTGGAGCACGCTGAGATGGCAATTGAGACTGGGCGTGGTGGCCTGCGCCTGTAATCCCAGCAATCAGTAGGCTAAAAACAGGAGGATCACTGAGTCCGTTCTACACAGTGAGACCCTGTAGACCCCTTACACCCCATACAAAAATAAGCTGGTTCTTTGAAGCTGCTGCAGAAGGAAGCAGCCCTAGGCACTAGGTGGGCATCTCAGGGTCTCCCCATTCTGCAATCCAGAGCTAGCTCATGGCCAGCAAAGTCCATAAGCCCATCTTTTCACTGGAGATGAAGTCTCTCTCTCTCTCTCTCTCTCTCTCTCTGTCTCTCACACACACACACACACACACACACACACATATACAACCACACATCTCTGCAAACACACAGCACATGCATGTACACCTTTAACTTCCTTTACTGAGTTCCATCAGCTGAGTTTCTCTGTGCATGCTGTGGGCCTGGAGCATCAGCCTCTCCCTGCAGCCTCAGTGCCCACTCAGCCCGCTCCACTTGGGCCCCCGGAGAGAGCCTGGCTCTGCGGTCAGCAGCTTTCCCAGCATGCCCCTCACACTACGGATAGCACCCGGGCCTTCTGCACGAAGCCATCTCTCCTCCCCGCCAACTTCAGTCTCATTCCCTCCCATCTCCCCACCGCCCTCTCCAAAGTGAGCTCCCGCATAAGTCGCAGCTCCCCTTGGCCTTCCAGTACCAAGGCCCCGAGTTCACAGAACGACAAGCTGTGGCCTTGGGCATGTGGAGGCACCACGCCCCGCTTATCCCTAACAGCCCCCTGAAAAGCTGCTACTTCCTGGAAAGGCTCCTCCTTCCCCCTTAAAAAAAAAAAAATGCAATAAAACTCAAGTTAGAGAAGAAAAAAAAAAATCAAATAAAAGGCCTAATAGGGAAGCAACAGCCTCCAAATGGAGGGAGGAGGCTTGGGGGCTGAGGAGGGACTGTGAGGAGGCGGCCCTGGGGGCCCTGCAGCCCCATCAAAGTCTGGCCATAAACACCCCCTCCCAGGCCACCAGGGTGCCTCATCTGGCGCTGCTCACCCACTTCAGTCATAGAAAGAGCGATAAAGGAAGACAAGGGCGAAATAACCTCTAAATAAAAGATGAGGTAATTTTGAAGGCACATTAGGATTTTATGTGTACTACGGCTTGTGGTTTTGTTTTTCTTTTTTTTTTTTAAGCCAAGGGAGGCTGCCCACTCATCCACAAAGGGCTGTCCCTCTTGAAGGGCCCAGGCTGGCAGGGTAAATGGTCCAGCGCACAGCTGTGCCACCATGGTGCTTCGAGAAGCCAAAGGACAGAGAAGAAGAGGTGGGTTTCATTTCTTCTTTGACCTATTTTATTGCACTAGGAAATGCCCAGATGAGAATAAAAATGAGGCAACCTATGTTGGGCTTTTGTGTTAGGGTCCAGTACCATGAGCTCGTAGAGTGGACAGCCCCCTCCACGGGACAGTGAAGACCCATCCTGATAGAGGGCAGAGGAGTGGCAGGCCCTGCATCCTGGAAGCCATGCAGGAAGATGAAGAAAGCAATGCTTGACCATTCAGCTGGGCCCGGACTGCATGAGCATGCCTAAACACACCCAGGCATGGTGGCACACACCTATGATCCCAGCACTCTCGGAGGTGTGGGCAGGAGGATCTCAAGACCAAGCCCAGCCAAGGCAGCTCAGGAACTTGAACACTGGTCTCAAAATTTTTAAATAACAACAACAACAATAATAATAATAGAGATGTAGCTCAGTGCCAAGGGCCATAGATTCAATCCCCAGTTCCAGGAGGAAAAAAATCAAAATACCACGAAATTTGGAGAAGGACAAGAAGCCCTTCCAAGTGAGCCAGGGGAGCCATGGCAGGGTGCTTCTCCACAGATTCTTCCAATAGTTTATTTTTAGGGAGCTGAAGACAGTAACACAATCCAGCTGTCCCAAAGGCTACAGCCCCAAACCAACCACTGAAGCATATAGTTGCCACCCAGTCTCATGCCTCAAACTGCACTGGTGCTGGGGACTCCATCCCTAAGCACCTACTGTGTGTCACCCTGAAGACAGTGTTCAGGGCCTTGGCTTGCATATCTCAGCTCCCCCTGGAGTGACTTCCACACCCCTTTGCAGAGGTAGAAGTCAAAAC
>PVKN010009155.1:0-24135 GCA_004027915.1 Capromys pilorides
AGCCTCTCCCTCCAAGATTAGAAATTAAGCCCGGAGGTCTCAAACTGAACCACATTCACAGCTGTGTGAGATAGGGTCTTACTTAAATTCCCCAGTCTGGGCTCAATCTTGAGATATCTTGCTTTAGCTTTCCAGAGTGCTGGGATTATAGGCATGTACCACTACACCTAGTTTATCTTCAGGCTTTTTGAAAATAAAGATTCTCTTATTTTCAAGGATAATCTCATTGCTTTTTAACCCTATGGACTTCTATGCAATAGTATATAAGATCATTTATTTGGAGGTTTCTGGGTATGTATATACTTTTGTTCTTATTAGACAATCTTTAATGAATCTGTATTCTTCTACTTTTGTTTTGTTTTGTTTTTGGGGACTATGAAGTTCAGCCGGGTCTTGAATTTAATATATACCTAGATTAGCCTTGGACTCCTGGTAATCTTCCTGCTTTAGCCTCCTGAGTGGTGGGAATAGAGGTGCAAATAATTACAATTGATGTTACTTTCTTAAATCATATATTAATATAACATTAAAATTTTTAATAAAGTTTTATAAACTGGTGCTTCAATGAATTTTTGGAAGAACAAATTCTCAAATTTTATTTCAAATTAAAAATGAAGTTTCAAAAAGTTGCAGCTTAACTGGAGAGAACAATTTTAAAGCATTTAAGTGTGTGTTGAAAAAACTTAGGCCTTCCGACAAACAGTTCAGTCGCTGTCAAAAAGATTAATTTAGGCAAAAATGATAAACGTCTCCTATTGCATAGATAGGGTAGATAGTTCAGCTGTCTGGCCAGTGGACAAAATGTGAACTCCAGGCATTTAACTTTGTCCTTCCCTTGGCTTTTTATGGCTGGAATTTGGCCGGATGACGGTCGTCTTGGGAAGTCAGCCTGCGGTCCTGCCTCCTTTGATCACTAGGGACCGACTGAGTCATGTGCTATTGTCTCTGTCAAATGCCTCATAGTTTGGGAGACATTACTGAGGCAGCTGACCTGAAGTGCGTCCTCAGCCCAGCCCTTGCTCTCTGCTGCTGCCTCACCTGGCTTATTCTGCCCTTCGCCAGTCCCCGCCCATCGTGCGTACGTGTTTCTGACCTCGCAGTCCTCTGTGTTCTCTCACAGCCAATATTAAAATTTGTAACAATAATGTCTTTATCTTAACCTCTAAATATAAATGGTGATTTCGCAACATACTTTTGTATTCTATGCTTGTGTATCAGTTTCTAAAGTTTCTACATATTGTGTGGCTTATGTAATCTTTGAAAAAATGTGATCAGAGTGGCAAACAGTGTCATAAGAAGAAAATGCGTAGAACTAGAGTCTCCTTGCATTTCACTGAGTTTATTGAGTTAACAGTAATCTCATTAACGATGTTGCTTTCCAAAGTGTCCACAGGCATTACTTCATATCGCTAAGCAGAAAAATTACCCTTTGGAAAGGAGGGCAGATAATTTCCAGAAAGGACACAGTCATCACAAAGCTTCTTTTAGCTAAAAGTGAAAGCAATTAAAAATTTCAAATGAAACAATAAAAAAATAAATAAATAAAAGAGGAAAGCCTTTGCAGAATAAACCCTAGGATACGGGCAGAGAAGTGCTACTTGACATTTCCTTTTGCTGTTATAATGGCATATTGTTTGGTTGACCAGCTGGCCAGGCAGTCACTGAAGAGTTTTTATTCTGTTTTCCAATTACAGGACTAAGAATTATTCCATCACTAGTACTGAGCAATGACATTTCGGCTCATTTAACTAACTTCTTTACGCAGGTTACCTTCCTTTTTCAGCATCATAAAAATGAGACTGCTGGCAGTATTTATAGTTACTGTGAGGAGTGGCCTCATGAGTGAGCCATCATGAACTTGCTCTTTCCTGTTGCCCAGCACTTGTAGCAAAGTGGAAATGTCAGATGAAACTGAGCCATACATTTTGCAAACCACGAAGAAACATGGTGACAGGTTAACTGACGATATCAGAGCCAAGATAAGAAATCATCTGAAGCCATAATGTTGCACTCGGAATTTTCTCATCTTAGAATATTGCCTTGCAATTTACTTCAAGAATTTCATTTCATCTTGACCTTTTTTTGTGTTTGGTACTAGAAATTGAACTCAGGGCCTTATGCTTGCCAGCCAGGTTCTGTTCCGTGGAGCTACACCCCTGGTCCAGCAGTTTACTTTAAGTCATCCTTGTATAACATTTTAATAATTTAAGAGATGATCAGTTAGGTCATTGTTTAAAATTTTTGTGTCATTACTATTGTGACATTAGATACACAGCATGAATGTTTCTGTGCTCTGCCATTGATGTGGATGACCAGTAAAGTCTTCCTCTTTTGTTTTTAAAGCTTACGTTGATGAAATGGACAGGATGAAAGAAATAATTGCTTACTTAATAATTTTTTTGTGATAGGGTTATGCTTTTAAAAGAATTTTCAGACTTAAACTCCCTTTTAACTAAAATTTGAGTGGACATCTGTGGGAAACTTGTAACACCTAGCAGAAATGGATCAGCGTGGTGTTGGGTGTGGAGGGTCCACCTGAGGACTGTTGCCAGCAACACGAAAGGAGAACTGGAGGGGAAGATGGTGTGCTGGGGGTTCTCCCGGAGGAGCTGTCATATTGGCTTTCCTGCTATGAACTTGTTCTCATTGTTGGAGGACCTTGGGATCTCACCGTTGCTAAGGAGGCCTGTGATACCTTTCAGGGGAGATCTGGTGCTTACTTTGAGCGTCGCTTCTTCACTCAGTGCAGACTCCTCAGCCTGCTGGCACAGATCCTTCATCTCAGTGGCACAGACTTCCTAGCTTCTGCCACTGACCTTTGGGCCTCTCAAGTGCGAATCTGTGAAGAGGGCCTGCATGAGACATTGTCATAGGCTCTATCTCGGCCTCCAGTTGGACTGGTGGGGGCATTGTGATGGACTCTAGGTCTTCAGCTGGACTCATGCAAGATATAGCTGTGAGATCCAGACCCTCAGCAGGATTCTTTGAGTCTCTAGTATTTGATTGCTCAGGTGACTACTATAAGATAATTCTATAAATTATATGTCCCATATTAAATCTTGTCCTTTGCAAACCTTGATTACAGCAGCACCCAAAATCAAATCTAATTTTTCATAGAAGAAATTACACTGTCAAACCTCTGAGTAGTGATGAAGATGGTATAATGGTAGGGGCAGTCATAAAAATGGCATAAAATACGGATGGCAGAGGGGCTGCATATTTTAGATGTAGAAGACATAGCTCCAGATGTGGTCGTAAGTACAGTGTGATGGGACATAGTCTACACCTTCAAGTGTCCGTCTTATTGCCCAAGTGTATCATTATGCATTAACATTTTAGAACAAGTCCTGCAGTTGTCTTGTGACTAGAACACTGCATTGTGCGTGGGGGTGGGAGGGTGGAGAGCCTATTGGAAGCATTACTTTGCCAAATGTTTATGTAGTTGTGTAAACATTTCTGTAATTTTTGTAATCTCATTCAGTTATTTCTTCCATCTCTAAGGGAATGAGAGGCTAACAATAATAATAAAAGTAAAGCAAATTTTCTTTTCCTAGACCTTGGAGAAACTTTGAGAACAAATAGAAAAATATGAGGGAACTTAAACGATTTTACTCTAGAACTTATTGTTTTTTAGAAAACACACAGTAGGGCTAGGGAGATAGCTCAGTAGGATAAGTGCTTACCTAGCAAGTGCAAGGTCCTGAGTTCAATCCCCAGTACCACAAAAAAAAAGAAAAAAGAAAACACACAGTAAAGTTAGATTTATGGAGCAATTAAGGAGAAGTGGGAACAAAAGCAACAACAAAAACAAACACAAAAGAGTACTAAAAATGTCAGTGACTTTAAAATTTTATGGCCTTTTCCATGAATTTTAGTGTGAAAGGGAAGACGAAAAGAGGGGAGAGGCAAGGCAAGAGGCAAGGAGAGAGCTCCTGTGTCCCTTCTATTGTATCCAGTCTACCAGGATTAGGGCGGTGCCCACCCAGTCAGTGGACTGACCCAGCAGTCACCCATCCTTAATCCCAGACGCTGAATCCAAACATAGCACTATAAATGATTGCACTCTCTAGATTCAACTATCCCCAAACAACTCTATGACTGTACAAAGCTTTAAGGGGACATCTAGGCACAAGCCATAACACCCAGGCTTGGCCTCTAACTTGTGATTCTCCTTCTTAGGCCTCCAGGTGGGATGACAGGCATGTGTTATTGCTCCCAGGGTATTTATGTTTAATAGAAGACAATATATTAACCCAAAGAAATGCGTTTTGGTGTTGTGGAATTTCAGATTACTAGTGACACAGGGAAGTAATTCTAGTGTTTTTCAGATTGTACCAGTAACTCTATCTGTGTAGGAAATGGATGTTATTTTGAATCCACATCCCAAAAGTAAAAAAAAAAAAAAAGATGGTGTGAGGATTGTGGTAGGAGAGGTAGGAGGCTTAGCATGGGTGAGACCCGAGGTTTGATTCTTGGTGCCGCAAAAGAAAACACGAAACCATAAACTCGAGGCTATAACAAATCTAATGGCAGGCAAATCATGGATATAGTTGCATAGTACTAGCTGGAGAAAGCTGAGCTTCAGTTCCTTGAGGTAGAGAAAAGATTGAAAGGAAGTTTGCCATTTTACTGCCTTCATAAGAAGCTTTGTTTGTACTCTTCTTGCATTCGACCTTGAATGCTTAGACCTTGAATGGCTACAGTGATGCCTTTAAAAAACTAAAAGTCATCCTGCTACAAAGGAATTTTTATGCAGTAGCTTGAATGTTAAGTCTAAATTGATCTAGATTACAGACTGCCTACCTTTCTCTTGATGGCTTTATGTAAATGGTTACTTTGTCCCTCAATTTCTCTTTCAATTATAGGAATATTCTTTTTTAAGAAATTGTAAATATTTTAAATCTATGGGTATAAGATGGAGCCTATTTATAAAAACTACTCGGAATTTTTTTTTCTTCACATTTGTCTTGTTTTCCTGTATAAAAAAGGACCAGGATCAAGGTAAGGGGGAAGGGGAGAGATACTCTTCAGTGTAAAAAGATGGGTCAAGAGAAGGATCTGCCTTGAAAGAGTAGTGGGGAATGTCACCCAGACAGCAAAGTATTCTCTGTACAAAGCTGTGGGGATGCCACAGCCTCAGAGACAATGCAGAGGTCCCCTTGTCAGTAGCTATTCTCCCCATTCAAGTTTCCAGAGGGAAGTGGCAGCTTCTCTTCCTTCTGTGGTGGCTGCTCCATGCTCGTGGTGGGTCATCCTTCTCCTCAGTGAGTGAGGGTGCTGTAGGACTCGGAAGGCAGAGGCACGCTTGTGTGGGTGTTGGCACTTCCAGCAGCAGTTGTGTTCCAAACTCCCTACCTCAGGTCCCAGGACGACATAGCATGAGGCCCTCTGAGGAAAAGGCTCCTGGGGTGATGATACATCTGGGGGCCAGTCATCCTCTGGAGCCAGCCCAATCAGGACCAAGATTTTGCCCAACTGGTCAGCTTCAGAGTTTCCACAGATGAGAGGCTTTTGACCAAACATCTCTGCAAAGATTCTGCCAGCATCCCTCATGTCCACAGGTGGTGTGTGTGTAGACTGCAGAACCTCAGGAGCCAGGTACCGGACTGTAGCTATCTAAATGGAGTAGTAAAGGTAGAGGAAGGCCATCTTGGTTACTGTCAATCATACTTCCTTGACTGGAGATGCAAAATATAGGACTTTTCAACTACTATGTGCAGTCACACTCCCGTGGGATTATGTGGCTTGCATATATTAAGTGCGAGGCTTATGAATTAAATAATTGAATATTTTATTAAAATAAAGTCATATAAAACAGAAAGGATTTAGTTCAACTTAGGTTAAGAACGTGAGTGACATTGGTTCTGGAAAGCAGAGCTGTACGTTGGAGGGGACAGAACAAGGGGTCCCCTGTGAGGCTGATCGGTGAGGGGTTCCTGGAGACTTGCACAGTATGAGTGCACAGTTGCCTCACTGCTTCTGTGTGTGAACACTGGGGATTGAGCCCAGGAAACCCGGAGCTATTTTTCCAGACATCTTTATTTTTAAATGTTGAGACAAGGTCTCATGAAGACTCCCAGGCTGGTCTTGAACTTGGAATCCTCTGGTTTCAGCCTCCCAAATAGCTAGAATTTCTGACATGCACCATCATGCTCTGCTTTGCACTTTCATACACTTCCAAAAGGGTCTTCAGAAGGAGAGTGGCTTGAAGAGAATGGGAACACCAAGCTTCTCAGAAGCCTTCACGCTCCTCACTATGGTTCTGTGATTGTTTTCAAGGCCAGACACAAAGCTCTAACCTTGCTGTTTCACATAAATGTCGAACATAAAGTCCCTAATGTTTGGGAAACCTAGGAGTAGCGGTGCTAGCCCAGATTTATGTCCCATTTATTTCATAGAATGATAACGCTTTTTAAAAAGATAATCATTTTCTTTCTAGTTCCTTTAAAGTACCACATAAATATTTATTGATCTAACCAACATTGGGTAAGGAGGAAATAAAAAATGCACAGCTTACCCTCCAGGTCTGCAGCTGCACAAATTCAATGGACTGTAGATTGAAAATATTTGGGAAAGAACCCGCACCTATATTGAACATGTATAGACAATGTTGTCATGGTTGAATGACTACTTATATAGCATTTATACTGTGTTAGGTGTTCTACATATTAGAGATGGGCCAACCAGGTAGCTCAGCAGATTAACGTGCCTACTTAGGTAGACACAGAGATGGGGCTTTGATCTCTGGTGTGCTGTGCTAGCCCTGTGCCCAGGGGCACACTGAGACAGTGATTGAGACTGGGCATGGTGGCACATGCCTGTAATCCCAGCAGTTGGGAGGCTGAAAACAGGAGAGTCACTACAAGTCTGATCTGTGTAATGAGGCCCTGTAGACCCTGCACTACATACATAAAGGAAAATATTAGATGATGATGAAAATACGTAATACAACCATTGTTACATTTTTGTTCTTGTTTTGAAATTCTGTACTATAGGTACTCTTGCTTGTTACTCCTTTTCTATCTTTGTTCCTGCTATTTTTACTCTTTAAAATAAAATTTAAATATTCAAAAACAGAAAAATATTAGAAAGGATAAAAGGAAAGATGTAATAGGTTTTATATAAATACTATTTACTATATGGGACTTGAAAAATTTTTGATTTCTGTGTTCACAGGTTGCCTGGAACCATTCCCCTACAGATACTGAGGGATGATTATATTTTATAAATCGTTAATGGGGAGATGGTGCAGAAGGAAGGAATTTAATGATCCCCTGTATCGCTTGTATTTTCACTCCTTTGCTCTAGTTACCCTTTGCTGCTATCTGTGTCACAGAAGCATGTGACAAGATAAAAAAGAGTTTGACTCTTAAGGCAAAGAGATGGGGGCCTGCATTGCAGGCCAACTACTTAATTAACCATGTAGCATTGCTCCCTCCACTTCTTTCCCTGTAAAAGAGACATAGGGTATTGACTAGCTTTCCCATTGCTGGAATAGAACACCTGACACTTGCAGCATTAGGGAGGAAAGGTTGATTCTGGTTCACAGTTTCAGAGGGCTCAGTCCAGGCAGAAACCTCAGGGCCAAAGGAATGGGAGATGAAAGCTGCTCGCTTTATGGTGGCTGGGAAGCTGGGCGCTTGTGAAGAGGGCTGAGAAGAGAGATGCCTTCCAAAGCCACACCCCAGTGGGTCCCCTGTAATGGGCTCCAGTCCCTAGCAGCACATTCTGCTGTAGATGCTGGCGACTAATCCACTGAGTGCTCGATCTTTATGATCCAGTCACCTCCTTGGAGTGAGTCTCTTAATCCAGTCAAGTTGACAAGTAAAGGCTGGCTAGATAGCTCAGCAGACTAAAGCACCTGCTCAGGCAGCCGCAGTGACTGGGTTTATCCCAAGTGTGCCATACCGGCCCCGCCCCTGGGGCACACTGAGATGGACTGAGACTGGGCATGGCGGTGTGCGCCTATAATCCCAGCACTTGGGAGGTTGAAAACAAGAGGATCACTATGAGTCTGAGCTGTGTAGTGAGATCCTATAGACCCTTTACTAAAAATACATTTTTAAAAAGTTGACAAAATAAACTGACTCACATGGTCATGCTAGTTTATTGTAGCTCTTTAAAATGCTGTGTATCAAATAGCAGCTCTAGCAAGTTGTCAGCACTTAATAAAAATTGTAATACTTTTGTCATCATTAGTATTATTTTTTTTCTGTCGTATGAAGAGAGGATGCCTAAAATTCTGGCCCCGGATTCTGAGTATCTGCTGCTGTTCATAGAATGACTTGTTTGTAGTTTATAATCCTGAAATAATGTTTTAACTCCTCAGATAAGGCATCACAATGAAAACACTTTTAGTTTCATCTAGGATATGTTTGTCTGTGGTCAAGGGTTTCATCAGCTCTTTTGCAGGATTCCTTTGAAAGTCCTGACGAGATAATTCATTTAGTCTTCATACTTGGCCACTTACGTAATTGAGAATTAAGCAATATCCAGAGTTGTCCTTTATTTGTTTAGTTAATTTATATAGACACCAACGAGTGGCTTCTTTTGGCACTCTCTGACAGACTATCCAAGCCAGGAGCTTGATAGCCTGGGATAAGCAGCTCAGGCCTTCTGGACTAGCTGGCCCGCTGACCTCCGCTAGGCTCCCTGGGGTCAACACACTGCCTCTCCCCTCTCCCTTGCTGCTGGCCTGAGCCTAGCCTGGCCCACTCCAGCTGCTTCCCATTCATTTCCTGGCTTCATAGCCTTCAGAAGGCTTGGGAAATCTTCTCAAGTCAGGCAGCGATCATTCGTCACAGCTGGCAATCTTCCTGCTGAATGAGTCTTCTTCTTGCAGTGTCCCTGGCCTGCCTGCCTACAGCAATGTCACTTCTAGAGATATCTATGGCAGCTGGAGCCCAGTGTGTGAGTGAGAAAACCTGAGTTCAATGTCTGCTCAAGCCTAGAAGAAAGGTTTTCTATCTGTTGCTCCAGATGGTGGAAGCCCCCTTCCACCTCTGGCTGGCTCCCATTCACAAACAGAGCAGGTTTCTATAGGTCCGGCCCTGCCCTGCCCTGCCCCCATGTCCCAAAGGAGAAGGCTGTGGAACGTCAACAGGACTTCAAGCCAACTAGCTGGGGTTAAATCATGGAAAACGGCAGAGGTCCAGAGAGGAAGTAGGGGCCTCATGGAGTTTCAGATAGTTGATGAAAAGCAGGATTGGCTGGTCGCTCACACTGGTGGATAAGTGGAGCCAGCCACAGCCTGAGGAGAGTTTTGTGTCTTTTGCTGGCTTCACGCAGTGCCTGAACTTCTCGCTTTGAGTCCAACTTCCTCTTTCCACTGAACGCAGGGTGTGGTGCAGCATTTTTCAGAGTGTTCTGTACAATGGGAATCCCCAGAGATGCTTCTGAAGGAAAGGTTTCCATGGGCGAATAACATTGAGCAATGCTGGACACTTTCACTTGTTGCAGATTCACAGGGAAGTTGTGTGTTAGAATTCACGCTGGAAGTTGCGCTCTACCCGCTTTCCTGAAGTTACAGGGCCACAGAATGTTTTCCGTGAGTAACACTTGATCATGATCAGTGAAATGAGTGTTCAGTGGACATGTCTGCCTCAGGACTTCATCCTGAGTGGCTCAGAGCTCTGCCTGGAATGCTTGCCCTACGAATGTTCACACGACTCCTTGCCTCAGTTTGCCCAGATCCCTGTTTAGAAGATGTCTTCTCTGACAGCCCATCTGAAATAGCCTACTCTTTCATTCCAGTCCAGCCTCTTTCCATGTATCTTGTTATTGTCATTCTTGTATTGTTGTTTGAGACAGGATTTTCCTATGTAGTTCAGCCTGGCCTTAAACTCACTGTGTGAGTAGCCCACGACAGCCTTTGTTGTGCAGCACGTGTGCTTCTGAAGCGAGCATCCCAGATTGGCCTTGATTCACAGTGATTCTCCCTGCCTCGGCTCCTGAATTGCTGGGGTTATAGTCAGGCCTGGCTATATTTAGCCTATTATTATTATTATTTTTTCACAGTAGTGATACTTCTCTGGCAATTGGAAATTATGCATATGCAATTAGTTTATTTTGATAAATCTGTGGTAATTAAAATAAGAGCTCTCTGAGGAAGACATGCTATTTTGTTTCGTGTCTGATATATTTTCAGACTTAGAAAGGTGACTGGTGTAAAGTTTGCAGTTGACAAATGCCTGTTGTGAGGGATCTCATTCACTGAAGGGAACTGCACTTCAAACCCTAGCCCTGCCACTCCCTCAGTGTGACCGTGGGTAGGTCCCATCATCACTTAGATCCTCCTTTTTTTTACATAAAGGGGGCAAAACCATGCTCATCTTGTCTGTCTCATAAGAACAGGAGGAGGATCAAATGAATGTGTTGTAAATGGGGGCTAAAGAACTATAAAGAACTATACTATATACAGTAAAGTTACTATATATAGTAACACTACTGTTTATTTTATAGTAAATAATACTATCAAAGATGAAATACAGCCAGGCATGGTGACACATGCCGGTAATTCCAGCACTTGGGAGGCCAGTTCGAGACCAGCCTGGGCTACAAAAGTGAGCTCAAGGCCAGCCTGAACTGCGTGGTGAGACCATGTCTCAAAAAGACAAAAAAAAAAAAAAAGAAAAGAAAAGAAAAGAAAAGAAAAGGACCGGTGAGATGGTTCAGTGCTCTAAAGCACCGCTTAGGAAAGCTTAGGTAACCTAAGCTTAGGTCCCTTAGGTAACAGGGACCGTGGTTTGATCCCCAGCACCACATGCTACACCAGCTCTACTGCCAGGGCAGGCTGAGCCAGCCGAGAGAGAGAGAGAGAGAGAGAGAGAGAGAGAGAGAGAGAGAGAGAGGAAGAGGAAATACATAAAGAGGAACGCAACGGACGCAACGAGGTCAGCTTAGCTGTGTGTGTGAGGACAGGGTGTGCTAATAGAGGAAAACCCAGCAGGACCCCCAGCCCACGTGGTGCTTGTCGAGGACCAGTCTCTCCAGTCTCTCGATGCTGTCCTTCACCAGAGCAAATGGGAGAAATATATGAGAGGAAGATAATTTCAAGGATACAGGCCATCAGGGCATTTGAATGGTTACTGCTTCCTGGGTGCTACAATGTCACTGGCACATTAATTTGTGAACTAAGTGGGTTTAATTCTATGTGACAGTCTGTGGGGTATTGGCTAGGTTTTGTCAGGAAACTGAGGCAAAGGGAGTTTCAGTACTGTACCATACCCGAGGTCACTGAGGAAGTGAAAGTCCAGGCCTAAACCCTGATCAACTTGGGTCTGCTCCTTGCCATATTTGGAGCCGGCAATGTCAAAGAAAGACTGGCCAGGGGACATCTTTTGTACTCTTCCTTAGCTCTCTATAGGAAAGAACCATGAACCTGCAGGGGCCACACGCCTTGCTGATGCGGAGAACCACTGACTGGATTGTTCTGAAGAGCAACGGAAGAGCAGAGGGCAGGCAGAGGAAAGTGGAAGACCGGAAGTGTTCAGCTATAGCAGTGGCCTTGACCTGTTATTTGAGAATGTGAGGTCTATGGATTCTACCCTTAGTCTTGTTTATTTGTATTTATTTTTTGTTACTAGGGCTCATTTCTTCTCTAATTTGTTTATTTTCATTTTAAAACCTTGTGTTAATATGTTTTCATGAACTAATTATCTGCGTTTTGCCATCTGAATTAGTCTAACAATTAAAAGTGACCTGAGGGACAAGTCTGAGGCTTGAATCAACTGCGTGAGATTAAGATTCCTATTACCAATGTTTATCTAAGTGAGGGTTTAAGTTAATTTTGAAAACCTTACATTTGTTTGAGAATTAAATTTAATAGCCAGTGCTAGAATTCCAGCACTTGGAGACTGAGTCAGTAGGATTGCCCCGAGTTGGAGGCCGTCCTGGCTGTATAGTGAGTCCAGGCAAGCCTGAGCTACATAGAAAAAACATGTCTAAAAAAATTAACAAAGTGCTCTCACCAATGCAAAAATTAGTCCTGATATTTGAAAATCACCCACACTGAAGATGCTTACAACTTTACCTCTGAAACAGGGACTGTGGTTAAAAATGAAATCCTGACAAGTTTAGAATACAGGATAGTTGAAATCCCTGGGTGAAAGCCTGACTAATAACAATTCTACATCATAGAGTTCATTTTTTGCTGTAGAAGTTGCCAGGAAGTGGCTCTGGAGCAAGGCTTTGACTACATAAGAGGGAAATCTAATTACCAGGATAAATGACCCATCAAAACCTTTTAGTGAAAATAAGCAGACATAATGTTAAGAGTAGGTGTAGGGAAATCTTCTGCTCTCATCTTCTTTCTTTCTGTTTTTGAATAACACTTTTCATTTCTTAGTTTGAGGAAATTGTGTGTGTGTGTGTGTGTGTGTGTGTGTGTGTGTGTGTATGTGTAGGTCAGATAGTATCTTCAGACTTAAAACATTGAGATAAAATGCTGAGGATTTTCCCAGAGCAAGGAATAGTGCTAAGTGATTAAAGACTTTAAATTGGACAATAAATTCAAAGTGTGCCTTTGAGTGAGGTGTGGCAGCACATGCCTGTCCCCCCAACAGGTGGGCCTGAGGCAGGAGGATCACGTGAGCTTGAAGTTCAGCTGAGATAAGCCTGGGTGGGCAGCATAGTGAACTCAAGCAAAGGTGGAGAAGGCAAACCAAGGCACCCATGGCCAATCCAATCTAAACCAAGTGTGGCTCTGTGTCTTCTGTCCAGCTTCTCTCTGTATCTTGATTGAGCCTAACAGTAATCTACTGGGGCTCTACTTGTCCTTGAAAAGTTCCCACTTGAGTCTTCAGGCACTTTCTGTAGTCATGTCAGCCATATGGAGCTTTCTTTCTAACTTTTAGGGTGATTTATTTCCTTGTAAATATTTGTGTGGAAATTCTGCCTTGGAGCCCAAGCTGTCTGCCTCACCTGCCTTCCTATTCTACTTAACTCTGTGTGTGTGTGTGTGTGTGTGTGTGTGTGTGTGTGGTACTAGGGATCAAACTTGGGACCTTGTGCTTGCCTGGCAGGCACTTATGCCACTGAGCTATCTCCCCAGCCCCTCCACTTAACATTTGCCACAGTATAGATACCTGATAAATATTTATTGATGGAATAAAAATAGATGAATAAAAAAATACTTCTGAGCAAAACTCAAGAAAGATTGTTGTTATGACAGTAATGATGAAGTACATTTCTTTGAGTTCTAAAATACATCTCTAAACTATATAAAATGAAGAAAATCTTTAGCTGCTACAGGATTTAAATGCAAAATGCTGTGGCCTTTGTATCAGAAATAATCCATTGTCAGGAGCTCTGTCTAAACATTAATTGTTATTATTGCTCATTTTCCTATGTTTTGCGCTATTACAGAGTCACTGGAGTTATGAACAAGGCCACCTGTGGTTGGTCTTAATTAACTTATAACTAATGAGAACTTTAAAAAAGGCACACAAGCTGGGTGTGGTGGTGTACACCTAGAGCTCCAACACTCAAGAGACCAAGGCAGGAGAATCCCCTTGAGTTTGAGGACGGAGTGGGGTACATAGTGAGTTCAGGGTCAGCCTACACTAGATAATGAGACCCTGTTTCAACCCCTGTCTCAAAAAACTAAAGGGGGAGAAGAAAGCTAATTACAGTATTTGATTCTATGGGGACAGACATACTATGTAGCAATAAGATAGGGTACATCTTAGAATGAGTGATAAGGGCTTCATTGCCATACTATTGGGGGTCAAAAAGGACTTCCTAAAATAGTAATCTCAGAAGTTAAGAACACTGTACGTGGCTGGGGACATAGCTCAGTGGTACAGTGCTCCCCAAGCATGCATGAGACCCTTGGTTCAAATTCTTGTGTCAAAATCAGCCTAACATATGTGACATATTTAGTGGCCAGCATGTTATGAATGATTTTCAATTTGGCAATAGAAACCATAAATATACTGTGCTCAAAGATAGGGTGATATGGTTAGAGAAAACTTCAAAGAGATTTCATTTAAATTAGACCTTATCCAATCGATTAAGAGAATTTTATATAGCTATGATTGGGGGAGCATGGAGAGGACATTCTAGAAGAAAGTTTCAATAGGTGTGAAGATATTCCCTACTTTTTGTTTTTTGGAGGGGAATACTGGGAATTGAACTCAAGGCTTTGTGTTTGCCAGGCAAGATCTTATGCTGCTGAGCTATCTCCAAAGTTCCCTACTTTGAATTAGGTGTTAGTGACCCAATAATGAATAAAAACTGGTCTCAGTTCCCTACAGTGAGGCATGCACTTAGTAGTATGAGGATTGGTCTTCAGGGCAAGTAGGGAACATGAATGAAGACACCGAGTGCAGCCAGGCACTGTAATATTTTTCCTGGTGTGTTGGGAATTGTTACATTTCAGGTTTGGACTCACTGACTTGCTATTATAAAGAAAATCATTTCCTGGCTAAGATGATGGGAAGAATGTTATGAGAAGAATCAGCAACTCTTTTAGGTACAAGGAAGCGACCCAACCAGGTTGGAGAATGCCGGGCCAGTTTCTGGATTCTTTTCCCAGTTCCCCTGCAGGTATGCTGGCTTCGGTCTGATTGGTGGATGTCTCCCAGCTGCTGCCCCCTTGACTCCAGCTTCCTGTGCATTCGGTCTGCAGTGGCTGCTGCGATGTATTCACAAAGCAGCACCTTGGTTCTCACCTGACGTAGAAACTCTCAGTGCATTCCTTCTCATCCACTGAACGAATATTTGGTCAGGGTCTAAATTAATCAGTTATCTATCTCAGTTGTAAGTAACTTCTTAGAATCGAGATAGAGTAAGGTAGGGCCAGCAAGATAGCTCAGCAGACTAAGCACTGCTTAGGTAAGTGCAGGGGCCAGGGTTCGATCCCTGGCATCATATGCCATGCTACCCTCACCCTTGGGTGCGCTAAACTGGTCACTGAGCCCAGGCATAGTGCTGCATACCTGTAATCTCAGCACTAGGGAGGCAGAAAACAGGGAGATCACTATTAGTCCAAGCTGTGTAGTGAGATACTGCTTAAAGCAAACAAAACCCTAAAAGACAGAGCGAGGTAACAAAATAATTTTTTTTTGGGGGGGGTGTAGCATTTTGAGAAATAATATTCCTAGTAGGATATTATTTTAAAAATGTCTTGATTGTGGAGCACCTCTGAAGCCCAAGGAGTGGGCAGGACAAAGTCCATGAAGAGGGAGATGCCTTCATCCCACTCCAAGAAGAACAGAGAGGCAGCTTGTGTGGCCGGACCATCATGAGTGACAGTAGGAGGGGGGAGGTGAGGGGGGAGGTGAGGTTAGGATGTCTGTAGTCCTAGGTCATCCATTCTGAAGATTTAGTTCTGAATGATGTGAGAAACTATTGGAAGGATGTGAACATAGGACTATGATCAGCTGATTTAGCACTCCCACCCCAGGTAGAAGACCCAGGGTCACCCAAGGAAGTAACCCTGTCCACCAGAGAGTTCACCCAGGCAGGTCTGAGCTAAATCTCCAGCCCTTTCTATTTCATTTCATTGTAAAATTTTAAAACAAGGTCTCAGTAAATTGTCCAGGCTGGCCTTGAATTTGCAGCCCTTGCACCTTAGCCTCCTGGAGGCAGGCCAGGATGCAGATGTGCGCCATCACTCCCACCAAGTTAGTCTTCGATGTTAGAACTTTGCTGTTAAGAGAAATTGGAACAGGAAGGCGCCTTACGGGAGCAGCATAGCCAAAAGGGGCGTGTCTTTAATAAGGTTAGGGGGTATTGGAGGTGATGAGAATGATGGCTGATAACCGAGGGACTGGGGACACTTGCGGAAGCAGTCTTTAGTTTCCTCAAGTAGGTGAGAAAGCCAAGAACACACGTGCAGTGGAGGCCAGCGCTGGGTAAGAGCGCGCAGAGGTCAGCTGTCCTAGCGTGGTCACGGACACGGAGACAGCCGAGAAAGGCAGTTTCCTGTAGCCGTGGTAGTTGTGCCTAGTTTCTCAGCAACACAATAAAGTTAACAGCTGTTATGGAGAGTGACATCAAGACGCTAGAGGCTTGGAGAGCAAGGCTGACCCATAAAGTAGATATCTAGAAGAGGAAACCATGAAGGCGAGAGAAATCTTCAAGGATGGCCATTTGTTATAGTATCCCAAGCTTCTCGTAATTTCTCCCCCAGGTCATCTGCTCTCGGCTTCTGGTTAGCCTGGTGCTCATTTCTCTTCTAGCATCCTGAGTTCAGGTTCGCTTTGCTAGGACGCTGAGGGGTGGGACTGAGCTGCCAACACCAGCGTGCAGGTTTGAGTCTCAGCATCGCCACTCTGTCTCTGGCCAATATTTAATTTTTCTGTCTCATTTTCCTCACCTACGAATTAGGATTAGCAACAGCTCTTACTTTTTTGTGGTTGTTAGGAAGATTATATAAGTAGTGCTACTTGGAGAGCAACATACACGTGGTAAACACCCAATAATTTTTAGTTATTTTCACTCCTGCCATCCTTTCTATCCCCCCCTCAAAAAATGTGTTTCCTGAGGGAAAAGATTATTTTACTCATCTTGTGGTCCTCCTTTGGACCACAAGACCACAAAAGCATTCCTTTTCTTAGTAGATATTTAGTGTCAGTGAAATGAGGTCTATTTAAACAATACCCCGGTGTACTGAACTTGACCCTGAGGAGTCTTGAAAATCCAAGAGTTCAGCATATTCTCTTTGAAGGCATTGTCAGGTGTCAGGCTCTGCTGTGCTAAAAATAAAGCCACGGATGCATGTCTCCAAAGCATATCTCACACATCAAATGTCACCTTATTTTTTGAACGAGTATCAGCTAGATCAGATCCTATTGTTCTAGGGTCTTCCCTGGGCACCTGGGTTTTATGAAGCTCAAAGGGAAGCTGGGTCAATGAGAAGAGTCACAGGTTGCAAATCAGATGAAGTTTTGAACCGGTTGCTGAGAAAACAGTTGTTATTGGTTCTTCCTGCTTTTCAATGCAGAGGTCACTGTGGTCAGAGGCAGAGAGAAAATTAATTAGGCAAGCCACTTCTATTATTACCTTAGAAAGACATCATAATTTAAGCTAAGGAGAACTGCTTAGGATCGGTACAGTTGGGAGGGCCTGTGAGATAGTTCAGCGGACTTAGCAACTGCTCAGGCAAGAGCAAGGACAGGGGTTTGATCCCTTGTACCACATGCCACGCTGGCCCCCTCGGCTTGGCCTTTAGACTCTGAAAACAAAAAAATACAAGGGCCAGCCAAATAGCTCAGCAGATTAAAGAGCCTGCAAGTAGGTCCAGGGGCTGGGGATTTGATCCCCTGGCCTGCTGTGCTGGCCCGGCCCCTGGGGCACACTGAAATAGCAATTGAGACTGGGCATGGTGGCACACACCTGTAATTCCAGCTCTTGGGAGGCTGTAAATAGGCGGATCACTCTGAGTCCAGTCTAGTAGTGAGACCCTGAACACCCTGTGGACCCTTCCCTAAAAATAAAAAAAAACAAAAACAAAAACCCAACTTTTTCATGCCTGAATGAGACAAATTGTAAGGCTGACTGCAGAGATCATTCAGGTTGACCTTCTGGACCAATATTTAATTATAGAGATGGCAAGACCTGACTTTGTTTAATAAGTACTGCAATGATAAAACATGATGAAGATGAGGCAGAAGAAAGGGGAAGAGTCAAGAAGGGTAAGGGGACTTGGTCCTGGGAACACACACCAGATGAATCCATTCTAAGGGTGTTGGTAATAATTACACATAAATATTATCCCCAAATTATGTAAAATTAACTCCCTTTCAATCGCATAAGACAGTTTAATGCCTGTTATCAACTCAGTCAAGGGACATGTAACCATGTGAAGTTTAAGATCTCCATGAAATGTTTCCATGAAAAAATGACAGTCAGCTTTCCTTTCCTTCTATTTACTTGTCAGATTCAAAGGAATCAAATTTCATTATGCTATGTCAATAAACTATCCGGAAGGCGCTAGCTCCTGCTGTTTCAGTAAGCTACCCTATATTTAGAGCATTTCTGTGGCTTCCAGATAAATGCGTTTCCTTTAGAAAACCCATTCTCACAACCCAACCTAAGCAGACAGAGTGGTGCAACTGAAGGAATTCCCGTTGTCAGCCTGTGTGTGTGGTAATCCTTCAGCTAGGAGGGGAGGGCCAGAAGAGCAGAACCCTCTGGCCATCCTCTGCAATTTAAAAGAAATGTATTAGAAGCTTATTATGCTGGGCCACAGTTTGTGGCAAAACGCAATCCACTAGAAAGTGAAAGGGGTTGCTCTTTTATGCAGCTGGGCCTTGGAAGCCCACGGCACCCAGCCAACCAGGTCAGCAGCCCCCCTTTGAGTAAATGTGGGAAGCCACTTGTTAATTCCCCGCCTCTATGCGCTCCTCCCTGTGGTTCCACTGTGTTTTAAGGCTATTTTATATTTGGTAAGATTTACAGTACAAGAAATGGCCTGCTGGCTAACACGGGAAGCCGCTTCACTATAAAAAAAAATGGGTGCACTCTGCGCAATTAGGGCACAGGCGTGTTATTTTAACAGTTGGCACACTCTTATTAAAAAGGGAAATGTGTTGACTCTGAAAAAGACCCTAAGAGATGGAAGCTCAGAAGAGCGCTCTCTTGGGAGGGGCTGAGGGTGCGGACGGACGGAGTGTTTCTGAGACAAAGGGAGTAACTTGGCCGCACCTGCAGCCAATGGGCGGGCGGGGTGTGTTGGTCTGGGGGTGGGATTCTTCCCTAGGGCACAAGCCTATATCCAATTGACTGAACTGCAGAAATATTTGGTGCAAGTAATTGTTCTGTGGCTGCTGTGAGAAACTTGCTTAAGGCCTGGGCTTGGGCCCAGAACAGCTGAGTAGAACAAAGTCAACGCAAGTAGACCCAGGTGGAGGGAGCAAAAGAGCCCTCTGAAAATAAGCTTGGGGGAATATTCTAGAAATCATGTGTTCCCAGATCTAGATAGGTTTGTTTTCTTCTCTGAAAAGGACAGAGACCTCTGTGGCCTCTGTTTAACTAGAATCATTATCTAGTGGGTGGGAATCCACGGTAACAGAGACAGGTTTTAAAAATTATTATATTTTAATCTTTAGAGACAAGGTCTTATGTGTCATTTGGGCTGGCCTTGAACTTAGTATGCCTTGCAGCAGTTCTCCTGCCTCAGCCTCCCAAGTGCTGGGATTACAGATGTGGCCCACCACACCCAGCATGTGGATCGTATTTGGGAGCAAAATTTTAAATGCCAAGCATCCCAGATGTTTTTCTAGTCATTAAACTGTTTGGACTTCAGTATGTTAAGAGGCTACTGGGTTGAATATAGGTTCTTTAATAGAATAATGAACTTTAATATTCTGAATTTACAGTTTGTAGGTACTCAACACCCATTTTCAGTAATTAACTAAAAACCCTTGAGAATGAGTAACAAATTCAAAACTGGAAAAATATCTAAAGTTCTAGATAGTATTGGGAGAATGATTCTCCATCATCAGGGTAGTGCTAAGAAACAAGTGAAGGAGGATGCGCATATGTTGGAGCCTTTGCCCCCCATCCTTTTAATTTATGTATTTGGTATAGAGTTTCACCATGCAGCTCAGACTCATAGTGTTTCTCCTGTTTCCATCCTCCCCAGCACTGGGATTACAGGTGTGTGCCACCATGTCCAGACTTGGTCCTCGGCTCAGCATGCCTGGGGGTGGGACTGGTGTGACGTAGGGGAGGAGTGACCAAACTATTGTACCGGGGATTGAACCCTGGTCCCCTCACTTGCCTAAGCAAGTGCTTCTTCCACTGAGCTATCTCACCAGCCCTTTTTGCCCCCATCCTTGTGATGCAGGAAGAAAAAACTGATCTCAGGTGGATGACCTCCAAACGACATAGGGAAAACTGATCTCCCAACCTGAAAAGTACCTGGGACAAGTTTGTGTTCTCTAAAACCAAAGAATGAATTTTAGGAACAAATGGAGGTTATGAGCAGAATAGATTTATTAGGTGAAAGAAAGCTCCTGACCAAGACAGGAACAGGAGGGGAGTCCAGAGTGGGTGGTCCCCAGGAAGCTGTCTCTTCCAGGGACTATTATAGAGGAAAACCATGCAGTGAGTGTAGCGAGTCTAAGGTGAAAACCATGGGAACTCGCTTAGGTGGGAAAAACTATGGTCAACCAATGAGGATACAAGCACCATTGCTCAGGTAAAATTGATTAAAACCAATACCTAGTGGGGAACTGAGTCACATAGCAAGCAGGCTTGAATAGGAACAGGGTCTCTTCCTGTTGGGGGTTAGGTTACTGATTCATTTAGGCTCTTTTAAGGTGATTGATACCTGTTTAGAGTATCAATTCCTGATGCGTTCCTAGGGAAGTGAGGTCTGGCCCACAGCAGGGGTGTCTGTCTCTTGCAAAGCTGTAAAGCCACCTTGTCTTCCATCTTGTCTCCTTGAGGGCCTGGCCCTGTCTGACTGCCTATAATATTTCTAATTCAGCTGCCTACAACACTTGTATCAGTACTAGGATCTGGTCTAGAGAAGCACAGAGGAAAAGATGAACAAAGGGCAGAAACGTGTTTGCCCAGGGCTTCACGCTGGGTTGGGCTCTTGGGCACAACACTGCTGATTTCTCACTTTCGCAAATGACTCAACGTACATGAACTATTTCTCTGGCCTGAAGTTTCAGATTCGGTCTCCCCTCTACTCAGAGGCCTTCCTCGAGAACCCCTGACACACTTCCCGTGGTAGCTGCGCACCTCCCTTTGGATTTTCTTCACTCCCTTTGTTGTTGTTGGAAGTGCTCTTGTTTGTTTGTTTTGTACCGGTTAGTCTTTTGTCTGCCAGTCACTGCCATAAGAGGATCATGACATTGGGAACCTGAGGTGACTTTGTTTATCATCCATTCTGGAAGCGGCACCTACCTGGTGCATAATCACCACTCAGCACAGTAGGTGGTTGCTGAGTCATTTAATGACTTTCATTTGGCATCGAATCCATTGAGATAATCAAAATCCTAATAGGCCACTGTAAATGGAGTGTGCAACTTTTATGAAGGAAATACAGACTGAGGGATTCTATGCTAATGTTTGGTCTAAATCCTTTTTATTATCAGCTTAATCTTGGATCATGTAAATGATGATCACACTATACCTGTCAGGATACTTTGCAAGAAAAAATTCACAATTATGTTCTCTATGCTGAGTGAATCTAGAGATTCAATTAAATGATATAACAGCAGAGTTCAATTTTAACGTGGAGGAATGTTTTGATGTTCAATTTTAGTGCTGGGTTAATAGCATTTTTAGACTGTGTTATTGGGTCATTAGAAGAACGAGTTCTTTTTTAATTTAAGGAAAAAATTCAGTAGTGGAAGCTAGCTAGGTTTTTCTTATACATCCAGCAAATTTAATATTTATAGATTTAAAATTTACTTGAAAGCATAATTATAAGCAGGCAATATATGAATAAATGTATTTAAATGAAAACAAAATTGTTCATTAGCATCCTATTATGGAAATTAAGAAAAAATTTCAGAATTAATACAAATACATTATTTTAGCAGAAACAAATTTAGTTTCTGTTTTATAACTTACTACATTGACTTTTT
This sequence comes from Capromys pilorides, assembly GCA_004027915.1. NCBI lineage: Eukaryota > Metazoa > Chordata > Mammalia > Rodentia > Capromyidae > Capromys > Capromys pilorides. The sequence goes on from PVKN010009155.1 coordinate 21,552, forward strand.
TTAGAGGTTAGTGATATGATTTGTTTGTTGCAGAAGCTTGGTGTTATAAAGTGACTAGATTTAAGCATCAAAATTATTAATTTTATTCCATGTACATTATTTTCTCCACCCTTTTATAAGAAAAAGAACAAAAGCACAGCTCGATGGTACTCATAAAGTAGGGCACATAAAATAATGTTTCAGAAATTAAAAAGAAGTTTCGCTTCTATAATTGGTGTGTGGATATTTATTATTAGCAGATTACAGAAAGAAGTGTTTTCCGGTATTTATCCACATACTTTTTTTTGTTCTCAAGAAAAAGAAAAAGAAAGAGCAGAAGTATGTTAGTTGTCTGTTCTATATAACAAACCATTACAAATTTAGTGGTTGAAAATAATGAACATGTATTATCTCTCACGGTTTCTGAAAGGAATGAGGGGTTAGTTACTGGCTGGCAGTAGGCAGAGGTCTCCCAGGATGCTGCCGCCAAGATGCCCACTAGGCTTGACTGGCCGGGGAGGATCTGCCTCCAGCACGGCGCTGACAGGATTTCCTGGTGGTGCTAGCTGACAACAGGAGGCCAGGCTTCTTTGTGTACCCTATTGTAGGGCTGCCTGAAGGATTTACAACATAGTAGTTGGCTTCTCCCAGATCAGGAAACCAAAGAATAGTGTGGAAGTTAAAATTTACTTTACAATCTATTCTTTTTTAAAATAAAATGTATTGGAGACTGAGCCAGGAGGATCGGTGCAAGTTCGAGACCAACTTGGGCTACAAAAGTGAGCTCAAGGCCAGCCTGAGCTACATAGCGAGACCCTGTCTCAAAAAGACAAAAAAAAAAAAAAAAAAAAATGTATTTAGTACAGGGTCTATAGGGTCTCACTACATAGATTGGGCTTGTAGTGATCCTCCTGTTTTCAGCCCCCCAAGCACTGGGATTACATGTGTCACCACCGCGCCCCGTATCAATCATGCTGTCCCAGTGCATCCCAGGAGCAGGGCCTGCACGGCATGCCAGGGATCGAACCCAGGCCATTGCATGCTGCCTAAGCAGGTGCTTTAGTTCACTGAGCTATCTGGTTGGCCTTACGATCCATTTGTAAAAATATTTTTAGACGGAAAAAAGAACAATAACAATAAAACAGTTTCAAAGAGGGCCAGCAGGAGAGTAATAATAATGAATACATTATGTATTGTTATATTCATAGGAGTTGTTCAGCATACAAGATATAGGCGTGAAATACTGTGGGATCTCCCTAGGGAAGCCACACATCCTTAGTTCTGCCATGTTCTCCTGGCACGCGAACCACTCCTGGTACAACATGGGGAAGGATTACATGAGGATGGAGTACTGGGGTAAGAATCATGGGGTATCATTTTGAAGGTGAATATCGCAGAGCGAACCATCGAGATTATCTTAAAAACTACTAACTACATTTTGATTGATTCCTACTTCTCACTAAAATGTGTTTTGCAAATTATGGGGTCCTACATGCCTCACTTATCTGCATATTTATTTCTTTCACTATATTTGGGAAGTTGTCTGCCATGTTTCTGTGAATGGGTTTTTAAAAAAAATATGTCATTTGCATCTTCTTTTTTTTAGTTATTCCAATTATAGTGGCATCTCAGTTCACGAATATTTTTGTTTATGAACAAAAGTGTTTGACCAAAGTTTTGTTTTTGTTTTCACACTCCACATTAGCTTATGAGTAGGACTGTAGCCATCTTTCTCACATGAATAAGAATGGGACCATTTTCCAGAACTGTAGATCAATTAAGTCCATGAACCACAGTAAGACACAATCTTTAGTTTTTTTGCATGTCATCTGGCTGCTGTTCCATCCATTTTTCGTGTTCTGCTATTGTCAGGGAGTCTCGAAGTAGTTGGTCTTTGCACGGTTCTTGTCTTCTCGTCTGAAATTTTGTCTCCACATTGATTGGTTCTGCTGCCTATATGCTTTCAATATGCTTTGGAATCTCCTGAAGTTTTTGGTAAATTGGTCATTCATGTTTTATATCATTTTGTGTAGTGCATCTAGCTTTTTATTAGTATTTTCTGGGAGTTTCTGTATATTTTTGGTTACCACTTCCATGATCTGTTTAATTATGTCTTCTGTAGTCATGCTGTGTATCTGTTTGACCTGTTTTCGTTTTTCTTTTTCTTTTGTGGAACCAGGGATTGAATCAGGGATTGAACGCAGGCCCTTGCGCTTGCTTATTTTACTGAGCTATCTCCTAGTTCCTTGATCTGTTTTCTAACCTGCATTGTCATCCTCTGAGTAATTCAGGTGTATGGTTTCTGCTCTTCTGTCCTTCAGTGCCCCCTGGATTGCCCTGGGGCTGAGGTGGTTGGGAATTTTGGGAGGCATTTTGTAGCCTTGTTTTCTGACCTATCTATCATAATCCTTCGCTACAGCCCACCTTGGCTAACTTGGAAGAAGAGGATACAGTTTAGTTGATCCAAGAAACTACTTCTCTGTGAAGTACTCTAGAGGTAATCTGAGTGCTAGTTTATAGAGAAATAGTGACAATTATGCAACCTTGTTAATACTGAGTCAGTCAGTGACAGTAGTGTCATCCAAGACAAACTGGATATTAATAT
>PVKN010009156.1:0-24132 GCA_004027915.1 Capromys pilorides
AATACAATGCATATTGTTATCTTCATAGTAGTTGTTGCTCAGAGTACAAGATGCAGACACGATAATTTGTCTAAACACTATTCATACAAGTATTTCTTCTCACTGAGGAAGATAAAGTAGTTGTATGCATAGTCCAATATTCCATAATAGTAGTGGGTTATCAGAAGATCACACATCATAACGGAGTAGGATTCATCCCAGGGATGCAAAGTTTAATATATGAAAATATATTTAATATATGGTTTAATATATGAAAATCTATAAAAATAATGCAGTATATCAATAGAGCCAAATCCAAAAACCACATGATCATCTCAATTGATGCAGAAAAGGCTTTTGACAAAGTCCAACACTCATTCGTGTTCAAGGTACTACAGAAAATTGGAATAGAGGGCCTCTACCTCAATCTGATAAAGGTCATCTATGACAATCCAACAGCTAACATAATTCTAAATGGGGAAAAGCTGAAGTCTTTTACTCTCAGATCTGGTACGAGACAAGGATGTCCTCTATCACCACTCCTATTCAATATAGTTCTAGAATCATTAGCTAAAGCCATTAGACAAGAGAGAAAAATAAAAGGAATAAGAATAGGTAAAGAAGAAGTTATTTGCAGATGACATGATAATCTACTTGGAAGACCCAAAAAACTCCACCAAGAAGCTACTAGAATTAATTTGCACATTCAGTAGCATAGCGGGATATAGGGTCAACACCCAAGAGTCAATAATAGCATTCCTCTACACAGATAACAAACACACTGAGGGGGAAATGAGAGAAACAGCACCTTTAACAATAGCACCATGGAAAATGAAATACTTAGGAATTAATCTAGCTAAGGAAGTAAAAGCTCTGCTCAATGAAAACTACAGGACTCTGAAAAGAGCAGATGAAACATTTTAATGTATATATTTTGCAATAGCTAATATTCTTCATTACTCCTTAAATGAGAATATGTGGACCTAAGTAGGAAAGAATAGCTGCATAGAGAATGCACTCCTGGGCACACATGCACAGAAAATGTACAATATGGTGAAAGAAATGGACAGATATTTAATTATCTTAGGAACTGCAGAATCTCCTCCTAGCAAAACTGTGAAAATTAAAAGCTCCAATAAAAGTTATTATTGGTATGGAGAAAGAAATAGATATGTATGACAAATAATGTAGTTTAGAAAGTAAATTGCCTGATAATTTGAAAAGACATATCTGTAACTTGCATCAAGCCCTCTGAATATACATCTACTACTTCAACTGTAAAATTTATCTTTAAATAATTTAAGCTAAACAGGGTTGATCTGGAAACTTTGGCAGTGTTTGTATGCAGCGTGCCACTGTATAACACTATGAGCAATGGCCTGATATATGGAATTAATTAGGTCTGCACCTACTTTTTAAATATCTCATCATTTTTCACACATCTATTAAATGAGGCAAATAATATTTTAACTTTATTTTTAAATTTGCAGAATCGCCTTTTGCAGCAGATGGTTCACCCCGGGAGACCCCACGCTCACACTGCACACTGCTTTCATGATTTCCAGCTGTAACTGATAATATTTCACGGCTGCATCCATCCTGGGTGATATAACTGCTCGTTATGTGCCTTAGAACCCTAGCAATATAGTGATTTTCAACGTGGAGCCAATTAAAATCTTATCAGCAGTTTAAAAATCTACAGTCCTCTTCCCCTGGTTGATTATGCCGAACTGGTAGTTTTGCCAGTTTGTATTTCTTTGTGAAGAATACAAATTCAAGCTGCTTAATCTCTTTTCCTCCTATATCTTGCAGGTGTGCTAAGAGATTCATTCCTGAGAAAAAGTTCTGTCGCACTTGTTTGGCATGATGAGAAACTTTGAAGTTTTTCTATTCAGTCATGAGAGGAACAGCCGAAAATACAAGCTTTTTTCATTTTGTGAAAAAGTTTGACCAAACTTCATGATCAACTAATGAGAGTAATAGCAGTTACTACACTGTGTGTCATTATCTCCTAAATAGTTGCTCAGAGTGCCATACAAAGGAAAAGATTCAGACAGAAAATACAAAACTTTCTTTCAGCAAGTTAAGCTAAACCCAGTAGTTCAGATGACACTGGTTTTGCGCGTCACCTTCTCTCGTCTGGTGACCCCGGTGGCATCTGTCCACCTTCTGTGTAGGATACCCCTCTGCTCTTCTGAGTAGGCAGCTCATTTATCTGTGCTTCCTTTGGTGACAAAGCACAGGTGCAGGTGTGCTGGTGCGCTTTGTGTGCGTCCTGTGGCACCTGGCATGGAAAGACGCTTCTGCCCAGCGCAGGTGGCTGAAGGTCTTAACCCTGTGCCTCTGTGGCCTCTCTGGTCTGGGTCAGTTTTCTCTTAAAGTAAATAAGAAGTGGCCTAAACCTTTCTCCCTGACTGGGAAACCAACTACAGTGTAAGGTGTGTTCCTGTGGCAGATACCTGAGTCCCACACAGCCACGGCTGCCAAATGGTCAGATTAGGACTGAGTGGGCCTTGGCCCGGCTGTCCCCACTGCAGTCTTTCTGTGGTCCTTTCTTTCCTATTCATGCCACTTGCCTACCCCTGTGGCTAGGGCAGCTTTCTGAGCCTTAATGAATTCTGCTGTCTGTTCATGAATTGTTCTTTCTTCAAATAAACTCTCCTCAGCCACTGTTGCTAAACTTTCTCTTTCATCATTTGTTTAAATGGTAATGATGCTAAAAGAACTCAGTTCTCTCACTGAGAGAAAAGTCAGAAGTAGTCGGTTGGTCAGCAACCCACACTTTCTTGTGACAGCAAGTGATGTGGCCTTTCTGTCCTCCAAATTGCCTCATTCTAATTCCACTTTCTTTGAGTGGAATCAGTCATCCTCAATCACGCCTGCATCCTAGACGCAACATACTTGTGGATTCCACTCACACGCTCTGCTCATCCAAGGTAGGCATAGTCTCACCTTGCTTCCTGTGGAATTCTGTCTTCTCTAAAGTGCCAGATCACTGGAATCACCTAGAATATTTCAGAATTGTCTTTCATTTAGCCATGTGGAAGATGTTACATCCATGTTTCACAGTTCGAGAGTTTTTAAACTGTTCAATAATATTTAATTGCATCATGTATGTACAATGGGTATAGTAGAGAATTTCAATACATTCACTTTGTAACAGACACCCTGCAAATGTGCTTAGTACCCGCAAAGCAGCTGTAACATTTCTGCATAGTTTTGGAGTGCGATGTTTTGAACGCCTTTGGCAAGCGCTGGACCACACTTGGGAGGGTGCATGGCGCTGCCGAGGTGGCCACACAGTCTGCATGTCCATAGCCTTGAGCAAGTGTGGGTCCTGCCCTCAGTGTCCTGACCAGTGTTGCATGGCCTCTGCTTTTCTTTTTCTTTTTTTTTTTTAATTTAACCATTTTAATAGGGTGTGCAGTGTGATGGTTCACTTTCTAAAAACTCAGAATTCCTTTCAAATTAGGATGTTGATTATTTATCTTTTTTACATACTTAAGAACCATTCCTCTTTTTTATTGAGTTATGTTCTCAAATCTTTTGCATGCTTACAAATTTGGTTGTGTTCTTACTGACGGATTGTGATGTTTCATTTGTGCATAGGAATCACTTACCCAGTGTGTGCTTTGTGAAGATATGCAGTCGGCCATTGGCTAAGCTCTCTCATTGCATTTATTAGGAAAGATTTTTATTGGCTATCAGAGTGATCATCATGGCATCATACACACGCCAAGAACTTCAATGTACACAATTATCATCTCCTACAAATATGTTCTGATCAGAAGCCTAGATGTTTCTGTGAGTAACTCATTTCTATGGCATCAGTGTTTCTCACTTTTGAGAAATTAGGTTAAATTGTTTTCCTGGAGCTTCCTCAGGCTCTGTGTTAATATGATCTGCCAAAACTGCAATGTTACTTATTTAACCACATGACTCTCCCTCATTCCATTTTAGGGTACCACACACACACACACACACACACACACACACACACACACACATACACACACACACATACGGTGCACTGTCAGGTGTAGTCTGATGCAACAAGGATTTTCAAGGTTAGTTTAGTTTATTTTCCACTTGTTTGTTCAGTTTATGCAGCTTATAGTTCTACAAATCATTGCATCTTTTCTTAGGGTACAAGCCACTCCCAATTCCATCTGAAAATAATGATTTTTTTTTATCTATATGTGTGCTATAAACTCTGGTTTCTTTTTCTCTTTTGTATTTTTGTTGGTACATGTTTTATAGTATATAATGAGTACATCTTTTATGAGGGAATTGATACATGTACAGAACACATTTAAATTCTTTTTCATAATATCCCCTGAGCCTCTTCTACCTTCCCTTCTTCCCCCTCCCTTTGTACATGTTTATAGTACTTATGATCATACTTCGCATAGACACTTGGGATTTTTACACAAAATTCATAATTCCTTTTTTAAAAAAATCTCATTTTCCTCCCCTCACTCCACCTCTTGGTTGCCTGGCCATATGTTAAAGATCTATATCATTGTTTCCTGCTGTCTGTCTTTTATTTTTTTGATCTTGTGATGCTGCATTATTGAATATTTAAAACTAGTGGCTACTATCAGATACCACAACCCTACTGTGGCTACTGCTTTAGTTGAGTATCAGGAAGTCTTGTTGGTTGTCTTCTAAGGTTTTTTTTTTCTTGAACGTTGTTACATTGACCCAGAGTAATCATTAACCTGGGGCTGGAGTTAATACGGCTCCTGGCTCCAGGCTTGCTGTGGAGTCCACTTGGTCCGGCTTGACCTAGGTTCAGCACCGCGGACAGCGCCTGCGCCTTCCTCCGGGCTGGTCTTGCCTCCAGCTTCAGCTGCAGTTGCAGCGTGCCTGTTCCCTGCGGAGCTTCAGGTCACCTCTTCCGTTTCCTGGCTCTTTTTCCTTTATTTTGGTTAGTTTTTATGCAGGTTTCTCTTCCACTACAAATTCTGGTCCCTGATCCTTCTGTTTGCTCCTCCGGAGCGCAGCTCTGGTTGTTCCCTGTTTTGTTCACTCAGTGTTTCAGCTGACTCTTGCCCAGAGCAGTCTGGTCAGAAAGCGAGGCTCCCCTTGCTTTTTTCTGTCTTCCTGTCAAGAGAGGAAACTGTTGGGCGTATTTATCCAGTGTGCCTTCCGAGCCGCCACCCGCCCTTCTCTTTTCCTCCTTTCCTCGGCTGAGCCCCGCCTGGCCATGTCACTGAGTCAGGTCCTGCGCCCGGTGTCCTTCCTCGCTTCTGCTGTCGACCAGCTGCGCACAGCTTCTCCCTTGACTTTTACCTACCAGCCAAACCACATGCTCTGGGCGAAGGCTGGCAGGTAGACTTTGTTACCATAAATGTTCTAATTTAATATAGCTGACCCGAAGGGAACATTTTGGTGAATGCACACCATGCTTCATCGTCATGTAATTAGAATGTGTCAGACAGGAATACAAATGAGAAAACATTGAAAGGAATTTACTGTTAAAAGTCTAGGCCATCTCTTATATGCTTGCTGCTCTTCAGAGACTAAGATGAACTGCTACCATCTGAGCATCTTTGTGGACACCAGCCCTACTTCATAGTTCTAAACTACATTCCTTGTATAAACAGCTACTTTCTCTTAGTTCAATGAGAAGAAAGATTTGTACTTATGGTGTTTAGAAAAGATATCAAGTTTGCATTGTGTACTCTGAACAACTACTACAAAGACAGCAATATGCAGTTTATTAATTATTGTAACTGTCCTACTAATCTGTTTTGAAACTGTCTCACTGTTATTTATTTCTCATTAAAATTCATAAAATTAAAAAAAATAAATAAGTTATATTTTTCTACTCTGAATACATTTATGTCGTTGCTTGCATTATGTCAGACCTCAGGAGCTAGTGTGGAGTCCATGTCAATTTATTTCCATCTTTGTATCTACCTTGAAAAATTATGGTTATGTTGCTGTAAACCTCTGATGACTGGAAAAATTGAGTGATCGATTTATCAAAGGCCCTTGCTCTTCTGTCTGAGGAACGTGCCTCTGCGTCTTCTGTGCTGTGGCTTCACTGGTGACAAGTGCTCCACTCTGTGCTGTGACTTTGATGGACGTCTTCACCGTGTGAGAGCTCTGTGCTGTTAGTTATTTTATTTCAGAATGATGAAGGTATCAGCAAAGCCCACACTAGCTTTCACATCCTTTGAGAAATTGTGATCTCTCAATTATGATCATGCCTGGTTTTATGTACATATGTGTGAATGTGTGTACACATGCATGTGCACATGCATATATGTATGCACACATGTGCATGTACACATGTGTGTAGGTAAGTAGGCAGGTAGGCAGGTAGGTGATCTTGATTTACAAGGCCTCCCCAAGCCTAGGAGTGAGACCCTTGGCTTTGCTGAAATCTTGACCGCTGGTGCTCAATAAGCCCACTTCTTCTCTCCCTAAAATTCCAATGTGTGAGACGACCAGGCATATTTTTTTTATTTTAATGACATTCACAGTAACTTTATTTTGCTTTCTTTCTCCTCACCTTTCTTTTACAAATCTGTATATTTTATTTGGTTTAAATTACATTTCACTTTTTACTTTCAGTGAGATTGGAAATACTTCAGTTATCAATTTCCATCCTTCTATTTTTAGCTATAGAAATTATATTTTCCTTCCTCCCTCCCTCCCTTCCTCCCTTCTGGTCCCTCTTGTCTTCTTCCATCCTTGCTTCCTTTCTCTCCTTCCAATCCTCCTCCTCTTCCTTCCTGTGTGTCAGAAATTGAGCATAGGCCCTAGGGCTCCACTCAGATTAACAAAGTGATTTACCAAGGAACAGAATCCCCAGTCCAAGCTTCTTTATTTTCAGTGCATAAGATGTAAGAATTAGCTAGAATTCTCTATGGTCTCTTTGTTTTCTAGATCACAGTGCAAGCTACTATCTTGAAAGCATCATCATACCTGTATAATTTGGTCTTGCTGTTCATTAGTAGTTCTTTTTAAAAAACATTTTATTCACTTTAATGAGAAAAAATAGCAATGAAACAGTTTCAAAACAGGTCAGTAGGACAGTTACAACAATTAAAATATTACATAATGTTGTCTTCGAAAACTGGAGTTTTTTTCTAGCTCAGGCTGCCTTAAGGGCAGGTCTGGTGAGGCTTGTGGAGCTGGGGATCAAGCCACAGCCCGCTGCACCTGACTTAGTTTGCCCAAGCAGGCACTTTAAATGACTGAGCTAGCCCACAAGCTCCTGAGCTAGGCTGCAAGCTCCTGAGCTAACCCGCAAGCCCCTGAGCTAGGCTGCAAGCTCCTGAGCTAACCCGCAAGCCCCCAAGCAGTTTTTGTCTTTTTGTTCCTAGTCAAATTATTGCCTCTTTTACACAGATGCATTCTAATACCATGCCAGGAATTGACTGATGTGCTTTCAGATAGATTTTAAGAGCTAACTTTAATTCATCTTAACCCCAATTAACATGATTTTCTTTAAGAGGCAATGGCTGACAACTATTCTTCCTTTACAACTCATCAAGGATTAGAATATTTCACAGGTATGGGCTGGCAAGATAGCTCAGTGGGCTAAAGTGCCTGCTTAGGCAAGCATGGAACTGAGATTCAGTCCGCAGCAGCACATGCTGTGTCAGCTCTGCACCCAGGATGTGCTGAGCCAGCCGGAATCAGGGAGTAGTGGCAGATATCTATAGTCCCAGCACTAGGGAAGCTGAAAACAAGAAGATCACTGCAAGTCCGAGCTGTGTAGTGAGACCCTGTAAAAACCAAACACATGATATGTGTATATATATATATATATATATATATATATATATATATATATATGTCTGAACTCCTGAAAATCCTGACCTATTGATGGCTCACCCATATTTGTAGAATCTAATCCCGGACATGGTGAGCCTTAGGTCCTTAGTAGAAGCCCCTGTCCTCGGGCAGGGCCAGCTGAGTTGCTCTTGCATTCCTCTTCCCTACTTTTAACTTCGTGTAAATCTCTTCTCAGTTTTTATGATCTCAGGCTAAATATGTGCAAATGATTCTGAGAAAAGTTTCACCCGCAGTTTGGATCTCTCCTCTCTGGGGTTCATTTGTCCCTTGGGCTAAGCTCTGCAGTTTCTCTCTGTCACTGGAGCCTTCTAATGCTTTCAAAAGTGGCATCTTTGAAAAATCCATACTTTATTATTTTGTTGTGGTTGTTGAGGGAGCATGACTCATTTCATGTAAAAGAATTCTCGTACCTTAGAAATGAACACATGCATACACACAGCAATCAGTTTTGGGTAATAGCTAGGAAGAAAGTGTAGGTAGATGGGAGTGGCGGGGTGGCAAAGCCAAACAGAATGTGGAAGGTGACACTAAGGTTTGTGTCTCCAGCTAGAGGCCCGATAAGAAGGCGGAGGGCACTGGCGGTGCCTCATGCCTTGGTCCACATTTGGGGCACAGTGCATCCAGGCTGTTTTCACTCTTCTGCTCTGCACGATGAGCACACACGTGGGGTGCGTAGCTCAGGGTGTCTGTCTGAGGCTTGCCACCCCCTGTTGGGCAGGAAGCAGCCCAGGCAGCTCTGTTCTGGCTTGTGCAGACCCCAGTCCTGCTCAGCTCTTTCAGTGTGGAGTCCCCGTGTCACTTCCTGGACAAAGCCCTCTGCACTTGTGCCTGTGGGGAGGGTGGCCTACAGGGTATGTTCTCGCTGCCCACTAAAAGCTCTCCCTCACGGAGGGCTGGCTCGCTAGGTGTGTCTAGCAGGGAAATAAGTGCTCAGACTCTGCGTCTTCTTTGTGTCTCAGGCACAGCTTGGTCGGGGTACTTGATGGCACCCCTCAGAGTCACTCAACTTTTCTCATTGTGATTGTGTCCTGGACCAGAAGGGTCATAAACCCTTTCTTACTGATGACCAGTGATGGCCTAGAGGGCCCCTCTCAGGGTGGAGACGGGGTACAGGTTCAGTGACAAGGTGTGGAGAGACCTGTCTTCCCCAGGGCAGCACTGAATGAGGCAGCTTCAGTGGGACACTGGTCACCTGTTTCTGGAAGCCTGGACCGGTTTCTGTCTCTCTGGACTCCACATGGGCTAGGACAGTGGCCTCAGGACCCTTCTAGATTTCTCTCATGCTTAAAACAGAAAAGCCCCATTGGTCTTTCTGACAGCAGTGAAACATGCTTATCTTCCAGATCGTGTGCCGAAATGCGCTACATACCTCTGTCTGTCTCTGAAGTGTGCCCCTCTGCCTGAAAGGTTAGACCCTGCGCTGCGCCTGCAGGTCAGGGCTGTGGCATCTTTATTGATTATCCTCTCATTTCCCCAACCCTCAGCAACATCTCTGATCTTTTCTGAAGGAGGCCTGTTCAATCTTGATTCATAGGAGCACAGATATCTATTAGGGGAACCAGTTTTTCATATGCCTGTAAACCTCTTTCTGAAAAATGAGAAAGCTCTGCTCAGAGCTGGAGACAGGTTAAGAGATTTTCTGGGGGCTGCAAATTTGAAGCACGGCAGAGTGAGAAAATTGGATTTGGATGACAAGTTCCCAGTTATCTGAACCAGCAGCTTTCCACTGTGACGACAATAACATTATTAGGGGTAAAATTAGACCTATTTTTCAACATGTAGTTTACTCTTCAAAAAATGCAGAAAGAGCTCCAAAAGTACAACATCGTCATGAAAATAAAAACTGTAAAATAATTTGTACAGAAAAACTTGGTACCCGTCATATACTAATGAATAGGTTTTTTTTCTTGCTGAACAAACATAGTCATAGTAGAGACTTAGCTTTGAATATTAAGGTGTGTGTGTGTGTGTGTGTGTGTGTGTGTTAGTGAATATCAAGCTACTGAAATATTCCAGGCTATTGTCCATTCCAAGAGACTGAATGTCAACTTTCGAACTTAATTGGAAAAAGGCTATTACTTTTTCATATTTTTAATAAGGCTAAGACAGTCTAGTTTAGAATAATTCAACTGACTGCAGACATGCTGTAAATTGTGGTGGAGTAAGTGGCTGGCCGTGGCCTGTCAGAGCAGATGTGTTGTACAAATCTTAGGTGGCAGTGAGTACTTGCACATTAAAATGAAATTATGCTGCATTATAAGGAGAAAAACAAATGAGATTTTTAAAATAAGCTGGAAGTCAGGAAAAGGGCATGCATGTTCAACGGGGAGCCCCACAGCCCCCCGTGGTCGACTCCCTGCTGCTCTAGTTTAGAATCCTGGAGTCTGCAGATCTGCCTGGGACCTGCATTTCCCATTGGAGTTCTTGCAGCCCAGCCTCCTGGCAGGTCTGTTGTGACGGTGAATTTAAGGAGGCCTGCAGGGAAGCAAGGAGCACAGACGCGCGGCATCAAAGGGGTCCTTGCTGTGGGCGTGAGTTCAGCCCACGCCAAGGAGCAACTGGTGAGCGGAGAAAACAAGGATTCTGGGCCCGTGAGACAGCTTGTGGGCCTAAAGCGCCTGCTTAGGCAAGATTAGGCCAGCATGCAGCAGGGACCACACTTCCATCCCCCATGCCACAAGCTGTGCCAGCCCCGCCCCCAGGATGGGCTGCCCCATCTCACCTGCCAAAAAAATCAAAAGAAAGCAAGACTTTTGCCCCATCCCTAGCTCCAGACCCTTCCTTCCATGCTGCATTGGTTCCTGTCTCGGGAACTGTGCGAAATTTCCAGCCTTGAACTGGTGTGGTGCGGCTCCAGCCACCACAGGGACCCCGATCCTTGTTTTTAGTGCAGCCTCTCCACCTCCACTACATAGAAGGTCTGGCTTCTACCCAGAAGCCTGCAAGCAGAGCCACGCAATGTATCGCTAAATGGTTTAGCCTGTGGTCTGTGCAAACATCTGTCTGTTGATGGCAGTTCAGGAAACAGAATCTGATGTGCCCAACATGGATGTGGAGATGGTGTGTAACCTGGAAGTGACTCCATCTGGGTGGCAGGAGAGGCTCCCACTGGCATCGCTGGCCTTTGTGCAGAGCCCTGGAGAACACATACCCTAGGAGGCCAAGCAAAGGTGACAGAAATATAAAAACAGAGCGGTGAAAGGCCAGAAGTGACACGCAGAGCCCTAACCAGGATGAAAGGCAAGCAGGGCAAGCGTCGTCACCTGAAGATAGATCTCCCGATAACAAGGACAGAAGACCCTTGCTTGATAATCATGTGGGACTCCAGAGAGGGGTTGGGCTGCTGCTGGGCTCTGGGGAGATTGGAGATCAGCTCTGTGCCGGAGAGCCCGGCGTGTACCCCTAGGAAAGGGACCAAAGCATGAACAAAGCCAAAACCAAGTGGAGCCAAGCCAACACACACCACATCATGCCATGCCATGTCAAAGCGCCCCACATCATTCCATGCCAAGCCAAAGCATGCCACATCATGCCATGCCATGCCAAAGCACGCCACATCATGTCATGCCATGCCAAAGCACTCCATGTCATGCCATGTCATGCCACGCCAAGCCAAAACCAAGCCAAGCCAAGCCAAACCACTCCACATCATGCCATGCCATGCCATGCCAAGCCAAAGCACGCCACATCATGCCATGCCAAACCAAAGCATGCCACATCATGCCATGCCATGCCAAAGCACGCCACATCATGCCATGCCATGCCAAAGCGCTCCACATCATGCCATGCCAAAGCGCTCCACATCATGCCATGCCATGCCACGCCAAGCCAAAGTCAAGCCAAAACCAAGCCAAACCACTCCACATCATGCCACACCATACCACGCCTTGCCCTGCCAAGCCAAACTAAGCCAAGCCAAACCAATCCAAGCCAAAACAAAGCAGAACCACATCCAAAATTTGCCTAACAATACAGAGGGACTGACACTTCATTTCAAAGGATGAAAAAACAAAATTTTGAATAAATACACACAGCCCAAAGATTGGTAATGTACATATTTCCAAAAAGAAAAAGAACCTTGAGCATACAGAATGGAGATTAAACAGCACAGGACTGACAATGAAGTTAGAGAGAGTGATAGAATTTAGAAGTTTTTTATTTTATAAGTTCATGTGAAATCTTATTTTGATATGTACATAATATGGAAATTATTAGAAAACATTAAATTATAATATTTTGTATTTATCACCACTATAAATATTTGACATGCATAAAATTCCAATTTTACAAATTTGTACTTCTCCCAGGGTGCTATGCCAGCCCTGCTCCCAGGGCACACTGTAATGGTGATGGAGACTTGGCGTGGTGGCACACACCTGTAATCCTAGTGCTTGGTCAGCTAAAAGCAGAAGAATCACAATGAGTCCCATGTATGCAGTGAGATCCTGCGGACTCTGTCCTAAATCCATAGAAAAACTCACAAATTTATGCTTGTCAACATACTTAACATCTATACTTCTATGCATGCGCTGATTTCTATCATGTGAAATACTTCTTTTGCATTCCCAGAATAGTTAAAAACCAGCATTATTTCAGTTCTGTCATCTTTCTGTAGTTCTTGAATAATTCGCCTGGGGCTGTTGCATCTGTAAAAGATGCTGAGCTATGTACTTTTTTGCATCAAATGATATGAAACAACCTCAGAATTGGTAAATTTCATAATAACTTACAGTACTCCTGTTCTTCTCTCTGTGCTAGAAATGTCATATAGTTCAGGTGCAAGCCAACAGGCTGACGCATGACACATGTGGAGAAGGACACATGGCCAGCGGCTGTCACTCTTTGGCCTCTATTCCGTCGGGATCTATCTCTCCATTCTTGCATGCTCACCCTTTATTTTCTTTCCTTCCTTGAGCTCGGAGAATCCATTTTTATAATACAGTTTTTAGAACTGAACATCTAGGAAATACTCCCCAGTGGACTGCACAGTCTTTCCCCAGAAGTGATACAAAGACGCAGACAACAAAGAAATAATGGGATGTAATGGTAGTCTGACAAATCTGATTTCATAAAAATTTTTAAATGTGCACATCGATATACAATAACAGGAAAATGAAAAGGAGCCCTCAGAATGGGAGAAATCTTTGCACATAATATATCTGGTAACCAGCTGATTATCAGAAGCTATAGAGAACTCCTGGAGTGGCGTGAGTTCACAAGCCTTAGGGTAGCACAGGACTGAACAAACGCTTCTCCAAAGGAGGCGCAGAAAAGCCAATCAGGTGACAACGCGAGCAGCGCTGCCAAACGCTGGAAATGCAAACCAAAATTCTGCCTCAAACCTGTGAGCATGGCTCCTGCACTGCCAAAAGAAACCTGCTAGAGGATATGGAGGGTCATCTGAGGAGGCTGCAAGAGGAATAATACTGGTGGGAATCAGCTTCGTACTGCCATTCCTAGGTGCTGCGGAAATGCCTGCTCCGAGCATGCGCAGGATCGACAGCATGGTGGAAGCAGTATTTGCAAAGCCACGTTTGCAGTGGAGTGGCTCCACCATTAAGCATGCGAACATCCTCTGGGTCTGCCCACAATCCAGGGGAGAAAGATAGGCAGGCGTGTGTGAGTTTGGAAAGCGTGAGGCATGAAGGCAAAGCTCAAGTAGGACATGGGTGCATCCGGAGACATCGCGCTGACTGAAGTCCACCGGCCGCAGAGAACCACTGCTGGGCCACTGCAGGTCCACGGAGAACTTAGAGGAAACACAAGCATGGAAGCAGAGTGGATGATGCGTTCGTAGGGGGTGGAGGGAGGGCTGCTGCTGAAGGGAGGCAGGGTTTGCTTTTATACAACGCAAGATATTCGGGGGCATAGAGGAGCGTGAGAGTGTGCATCATTAATGAGGTCCCCAGGGCTGAGACACACACCCGGAAGAGCATCCAGTGTGAATTTCAGGTTGTGTGCACTTTACCACAGTAAGAGAAAAGCTCAAACAATGACAAATTTGCATGTAAACTGCATACAGGGGATAGTCTCAGAAAACCACTTTCATCCATGTATTTACGCATGACCTTGTATTTTTCTACTTTTAGTAGTTATGCTGCCTAATGCTAATCAGACAATAGTTGTGTTTCTTGCCTCTTTGATGCTGTGTATCACGTGAAAATGCAAATTGCTTATTAATATTGCCTTCACTTATTTCCCGGTCGTGCCAGGTGCTGTGAGTTCAACTGAAATGCAGAATGTGTGAGATAAAAACTGCATGATGCCTATTAGTATCCCCTGCACGAATTGGGAAACAGAGCTTTGGGACGGGGCAGCAATTTGCCCAAGCGCAGAGCTCGGCACTAAAGTTCGTCTGACTCGAGAGGCTGCCCTTGTTCATTCATCTTCACTGCCTTTTATGTATGTGTTATATGTTCAGTAAATTCTCTTTCTTTAAATGGAATTTAAGCCATGAAGCAGTGTTTTGTTGGACAATAAATATGATATAAGACACACTTCTCGCTGCTCAGTCATGACCCAGTTCATAGGGAAAAGAAACTCTGCCTGCAGCCGCAGCTCGACAGAATGAAAACAGCCCCTCCCGAGCCCGGGAACCAGAGGCCGCGCGGCCGGAGGTGCAAGGCCTGGCCTCAGCGGGGAGGGTGCAAACGCAGCCTGCCTTTTGTGTCCCTCATTGTTTAGCTTTTTGGTAATTTTTTTCCCCGATATTTGATATTGACTTGTGCTGAGGCTTAAGCTCAGGCCCTTGGTGGGCAGGCGCAAAACTGCTGCGTGCATCCCACGTGGCTCTCACGAGAGCGCAGCTGTGTCTCCCCAGAAGTGAGCTTTGCTGCCATTGTACTGGGTCTGGCCTGGAGCCACAGCTGCCCACGAGATGCAGAGTCCACGGGGCGATGGGAAAGGTGCTGCAGATGACGAGAGCTTTCCAAGGTAACCTTCCCGTGGCTTTGTAAGTACTGAATGGTTTCGTCTCCTGCTGACCTCGGTCCAAAGCTGAAATGCACCCGCGGATTCGTGTGTTTCCCTCGCTGGGTCACAGCACCTTACGTGCGGGCCTGCAAGGCAGAAGGTTTGGCATTGGTGCGCACTGCAGGCTGGCGAGCTCGAAGGCGGGAGGAGCACCGGGAAGGAAAGGCGTGGACAGGCCTGGAGGATCACAGCACCCAGTTGGTGGACAGGCCTGGAGGACCACAGCGCTGAGTTGGTGGACAGGCCTGGAGGACCACAGCACGCAGTTGGTGGTGTCCAGGGGTCAGAGCAGGGTACAGCACCAGAGAGAAGCAGCGAGGGCCTGATAAAGACCCCAAGTCAGGCCAGCAGCACACCCCAGAGCCACCCACAGGCATCCCACAGGGGCCCCGGGGTGGCTCCCTCCCATCAAGCCGTGGCCACGTGAAGCTCAAGCCCTGGGGCCAGTTCATTGAGTAAGTGCATTCAAGGAGGCTTTTCTTCCCGTGACTCCAGTTCACCTACCTGGCACTTCTACGGATGACCTCTTCTGTCAGGTTTTACACTGTTGTCTTAGTTACTCTTCTCTTCTTTGCTGGGACAGATATCTGACACTCAAAATGAGGGAAGGAAAAGTTTATTCAGCTCACAGTTACTAAAGGTTTCAGTCCATATTCAGCTGGCTCCAGGGCAGAGGGGCACACGGCAGAGGGCATTCTTTCATCGCTGCAAGCAAGAGCAAGAGGTCTGGGAGAGCTAGCAGCAGCTCAAGCAGCTAACTTCTCCTCTCTTACGCTGAAATGCAAATCACCTGCCCCAGGGGAGGGGCAGCACCCATTCCCATAATAATCAATCACAAATTCCAGAAGCTGCCCCATGACTGCATGGGGCTTTGGGGGGACACCTAGACACAAACCATAACAACTGTACAGGAAGGAATGGATTTTAAAAGAGTTGTTGGTGTGCTTGTGTTCCTTGCTATCTGAATATATTTTTACACCTCACAATTTGTGTGTGTGTCTATGCAGGGTCTCACCATGCAGCCAGACTTGTACTGATCCTCCTGATTTTTGTCTTCTTAGTGCTGGGTTTACAGGCATGTGCCACCATGCTCCATTGCCAGCTCAGCGCACCCCAAGGGCAGGGCCAGCATGGCATACAGTACTGGGAATCAAACCTTGAACCCTGGCCCCTGCGCTTACCTAAGCAAGCACTTAGTCCACTGAGCTACATTGCCAGCCTTTAGAGCTAATAATTCTTGCAAACGGTTTGTCTAAGCTTACCAATTTACCTGTGCCAGAAAGCAGGAAACTCCCATCAGATGTCCATGCCTTTAAGTTGTTTTCAAGGTTGACGTGGCTAACTTTAAAGAACATCAGTGGCTGCAGTGAGCGGCCACAGCTGCGCTCACTTCTGTCAGCCCCACAGTACGGCACGGCAGAGAGCAGGGAGCCTCTGTCAGTGTCCACTGAGGCACGGATCGCTGATCAGCCCTGTCCAGCCTGACATCTGCAAAGCGTTTTATCATCCGTTTGAACACTCCTATAACATCATCTAACTCCTCACTTGTGTGGCCTCGCACTAAGTGTCCCGGGGACACGTGCTCAGGACCGCCCCCATGCCAGAGACCACAAAGTCCTGTGCGAAGTAGCGGCTTCCTACGTGGGACCTAAGGTGACGTCATGACGCCGTTTCATTTGCTGCTCCTGAGCTGTCCTCATCCTCTCACTCCTAGGAAGCGAAGCCGGAGGGGCCAGCTGTCCTGGAGCAGCGGGGAGGTCACACCGCGGCCACAGAGGCCAGTGAACATTGTCTCTTCTTCCTGCCAAATGCTTGGAATCTCAGGCACGACTCTGAGACAGACACTGGCTAGGCTGTCTGTCCACGGCCCATGGACAACTGAGTAGTGACCAACAGTACTGAGTGTACCAGTGGGCCGGCGGTGCTCACCTGCAGCCCTGCAGGCACTCTGGGAGGCTGAGGCAGGAGGGGCACACAGGCAAGCCCAGCCCTGGTGGTGCAGCAAGACCGTGAAATGCTTAAAGAAAATTAAAAACAAAAACAGTAAACCTTTTCAAAGAGTTCACAATTGTGAGTAATTTTTCAGGTGGCAGAAACCAGCTTTTCCTCTACGCACGTGGTCTGTGTTTGAGAAGCGTATTGTTTTTGTTACTGTACTGTGAGAAAATTATTTTGAAGCAACTATTGAAGAGACATTCTCCCCATGATGTTCAGGATTTACAAAAATATTCAAACCATAGAAAAGATAGTGTATTTTATGACAAAATTTTTATGGAAGGATTCTATAGTGGATTAAATACTTTGAAAAAGGAGGTTTTTTATTTTTTTTTTATGTTTTGGCTGGCTCAGGCTGCCTTAAGGGTGGGTCTGGGGATCGAACGGCCTTCCCCTGTCAAACTGTTATGGTAACTGGGCATGTGGGTGTAGCTCAGGGGCAGGGCATCTGCCCAGCACACATGGGGTTCGGAATTTCACCTCCAAACTTGAGAAACTATAAAATAAAAATTAGCATGTGTGCAGTGTAAGGAATGAACAATGACTATGAAGAATTCTGAAGTTAAAATATAGTTTACAATAGTTAGTATAGATTATATGTATTAATTTATTTTTATGTATTTACTACAGGATCTCACTACGCAGATCAGACTCATAGTGATCCTCCTGTTTTCAGCCTCCCAAGTGCTGGGATTACAGGCGTGCACCACCACACCCAGTTTCAGTGGAGTCTCAGTGCATGGAGGGGTGGGGAGGGCCTGACAGGGCATACCAGGGATCGAACCCAGCCACTGTGCTCTGCCTAAGCAGGGGCTTTAATCAGCTGGGCTATCTGTCTGGCCTAGTTAACATAGTTGAAATGAGTAATTTAAAATTTAAAACATTGAATTTGTATCTTTTTGTCTATTTTAAATAAGTATGTGACGCATACCTCACATGTCTAGAAACATGTACCATGAACTGTGATCCTTCTGTCTCAGATGCACTCGATGGCAGCATAATTAGGGCACGCCCTCGTGTTTGTGTGCACACGCTGTGGCAGTGTGGGCTGTGGTGTCTGTATGTGCGCAGTGTCATTCTGCATCTCTGAGGGCCACCTTCCCACTCCCTGGGGTGAGGTGTCACACTTCATAGGCAGACAAACACACAGCAGCGTGGGTCTCCTTAGTAAAGCAGCACAGCGTTCGTGTGGAGCCTCCGCGTGTTCTTGCATATTTTAATTGTCTCTAAATAGTTGTGTGTCTTCGCACCACGCAAGTGCCGCGTCACCATTGCTGTGCCGTGTTTCTTGGGAAACTTTGTAAGGAAAGCTGCACGTATCTAGGACAGTTCCAGTTTGGGGGGCAATAGTTTTCATCAGCAAGTGGTTAATTTTGCTGGTGATGAACCATTTAAGATTAGGTCATATGTGTTCCCCTTTGCCCACACAGTGCCCCAGATTTCATCGAGTATTAACTGATGAGCACACAGAAAAAGGATCGATTACAGCTAAACCATGGAAAATATCATGCTGCTGCTCAACTTATTCAGGACTGTTTTGTGTTCTTCAAATTTAAGACATTTCTTGTGGAATCTGCATTAATATTCATCTGCAAAATAATCTTCTAAATGAGAAAAGTCATGAATCTTAGTCACAACCCTCCATCGATCCAGAATATGTTTCCCTCCAGAGTTGTGAAATTTTCACATGCTGTAAGCATTTTACAGGATAGAAACACTTGTGAAATATTGGCATTTATTAATGCCATCCAGCAATTATTGATTTTAAAGAAATTAAACCTCACACACATTATAAATCAAGGAAGTTGGAGTTCTGATTCAATCAAACTCTCATGAACACTTACACTTTCATCACTGATAGGACATGTTTCATGATGTGAGAAAGACCAAGGTTACCCTAGGTTCTCCTCCGTATTCTGTACAGTGTGTGCTCTGAGTCATCTAGACTGGGGGAACCAGTGGATACCTCCAGGAAGCAGATGCCGCAGAGGAGGGCAGGCTCAGGAGACCAGGATCCCGCTGAGGAAGGAGAGTTCTGTCCTCCTCGGGCCCCGCGGCCCCACCTGGAGGGCACAGAGCAACTCTGGAGATGTTGCCCCGTTCACAGCTCCTGTGTGAAATGGAATACACGACCCCACGCTTTGCTCAAGAGATGCACATCAATCTGAGAAAGAGTCACACATTGTTCTTAAAGGGAGCCCATGAGGTGAGGGACACATCTCAGTGACACACGCCTGCCTGGCAAGTTCCAGGTCCTGAGTTCCAATCCCAGTTCCTAAATAAATAAATAAATGGCAGGTCATCCGAAAGCATAAAATATTAAAACTAAAGTAATGTTCATGAGCGTCATTCTCACCCTGCTGTGCAATAGCTATGTGGTCATCGGAGCTCATCCAAATAAAAGTGAGCACGCCGCCTTGGGGAGCACGGACCCAGCAGAGGCAGCAAGTCTATGCTTTATGACCACAGATCTCGGGGTGCTTACTTGTTCAGCACATGTGATGGCATGTAAAAGAGACGTGGGACACACCCATGTGTTCTCAACACCATGCCACATATGCCATTGCCAGTGTGGGCTTCCGGTGACACTAAGTTCAGGTGACATTAATTCATGCCAACTTCAAGGTGCACGAGTTTTAAGTACTGTCTTCAGTTTATTTTGTTTTGCTTTTGTTTTTGTTTTTTGCAGAGCTGGGGATTGAACTCAAGACCTTGCACTTGCCAGGCAGGCCCCTGTGCTCCTGAGCTATCTCTTGGGCCCCAAGTACTGTCTTGACTGCATGTGTGCTGATGAGCAGCGCTATGCAAAACTTCTGGAAGTGTGCAGGCACAGCGTGTTGTTAAGGGGCCCTGGGGTGCACTGTGTGAAAGGACAAAGACCCGTGTTGCAAAAACTCAGTGAATGGAATACTGGGAACCATTCTCAAAATGAAATTAATTAGCAAGTCTTCCAACTGCGTATTTCAACATTTCATAACAAAAAAGACACATAGTAAAGCTCTGTGAATGCCACCAATTATTTGCATTTTTTTTGTTTGCTTATTTCTGCTTATAGGATGCTATATAACTACCAATACAGGTGATATTTCAAGCCTGCTATTTTACAGATTCAAGCCAATTTACCTGTTGACTTAACTATTATTGTACTGCAGTAATCTATATTAATTTGCCAACTGTACTCTAGTTACGACTCAGCTGAATGCTTATCTTTCCTGATTTATTTTTATTTATCTTTTATTTTGTGAAGAGAGCTCAAATTACATTAAAACAGAAAAAGCTACAAGTGACACAGGGTTTCACTTAACAACATGAGGTGAATTGTTGCGATCGTTGCCTTTTGAAGCTCTGCTGTTACACAGCAGAATAATGGCTGTGATGACCCTAGGGTGGTGGCACGGCGTCATTTTCACCCTGTGTCAGCTATAAGGCCACAATCACACAGATGACGTAGAACACATAACACTCTCTTAGGTTTGGCTGCTCTCAGATGCCAAGTTGCGAGCAGTGAGACGACATCCTGGTGCATCACCCTGCCTCCCCGCAACCGCAGACGGCCCGAGATTCCTTCACCCCTCTAGCATGATGCCCCACTCCCAAGTGGCGGTGCCGGGGGAGACGAGCCAGCGCTTTCCCATCCTGTGGCGGGCAGAGAGGAGAGAGGACCGGATAAGGTCCAGGGTCCGCCCCAGCAGGGGAAGTGAGTGGGGTTACTCGCAGCCGCTGAGACAGCAAGGGGCAGCCCCAAAGGACCAACTGGAAAGGAGGCCAGGTTTCCTCTGGCCTGGGTTCCGGAGGTGCCAGCTTCGAGCCAACTGGCTGCGTTGTCCGGAGCCTGCACTAGGGTGGAGCATGGTGCACGGCGCGCTCTGGAGCAGGTTACAGGCGGGCTGATGGCCGGAGGGAAGCGCACTGCAGACACGGCTAGGCCCTCGGCGTGGGGGCCTAGGGCCCTGCTTTGCAGCCCTGGGGCGCCAGCCGCGGCCTGTGCGCTGGGCAGCCCGCGCCACCTGCTCTTACTTCCCTTTAAGTCAAGGTCTCTCCAAGCTACCCAGGAGCCATTTGCGTGCTACGCTCCTGCGTGCTGGTTTGCAGGCTTCTGCCGCCGCACCTGGCACGTTGGGGGACATTCAAGGTCCCAACCATAAAGTGGATCTTTGTCACTTTCTCTGCTTGCAGCACCTGAAGGCCTTTCCTGGAAAATGATGAAAGGAACCCCAGGTGCTTTGCCTTTGGGCTCCCAGGGAGCCTGTGCTCCCGCCCCTTGCTCAGGTCCCGGGAGCAGATGCTGAACCTGGGCAGAAAGGAAAGGTGAGGAGCACAGAGCCCGGGGACCAGTGGGCCCTGGCACAGGACGGCTCTGGTGCGCTCGGGGCCACGTGCCTGCGCACAGGGCGTGGGCAGAGCCCGGCTCACCGCACGCTTTCCTGCCTCCTCCTCCAGCTCTGCTCAGCTTCCTGTCTTCTGTCCTTGCCCATGAAGGGCCCTGGGGTCACTTAAGGTTCATTTTGTTCTGGAGCTCCCAGAATACGTATAGCACTTCAAACCATAATATTCCATATAATTATCATAATGATGACAAGAGGTAGAGCTCCTGATGTCCAGCTGGTTACCAAAAGAGAGAAAACCCATGCACACCATCTGAAGATTTTCCACCCCAAGCTGGGCATTGCCTTCTCCTGAGTTGATGGGAGCTCATAAATGTCCGTCACCCTCTGGGATGAGATTGTGGCATATGGGATAATTTATTAACTCACTTGTCCTGGAGCCTGTTGGATGTTTAAAGATTTACCACATGTGTCCTTGAACTTGCAAACCAGCTTGTGTGTTCTCTCTATCAGTATCTCCTTATGAAACTCTACTTTATTTACGATGAAGATTGAAGGCTTGAAGAATAATGGATTCTAGTCAGAGGATAGAAGGGAATTTTTTAGGAAAGAACACAAGTATGTTTGACAAGATATAGAGAAGTTACCTGAAACATCCATATATTTTTGAGCCAATTAAAAAGTGCTTTTTCAATCTGCTCCTAGCTCTACACCTGTCACAAGGCGCTGAAACTAAAAAGGAACACCTGACGCAGCGTGGGTGTTGGTTCCTGTGACACTGATTGACGAGTAGGGTATGAAGGGACGTTCCGATGGGCACAGTCGGAACAGGGACAGCTCCTCAGAGAACTTCTGCTGAGATAGTTTCTAGTGTCCTGGACTCAGATTTATAAAATGTGTAATGTACGAGCCTACCAAAAAGGCATAATTAGTAATACATACAGACAGTAGATGTCCAAATAAATAAAATGAGTGCTGTCTACTTCATTGTGTATCTGTATATTGTGTGTGTGCATTCTAGTCCTATCTGATATTTTAAAGAAAAATTTTAAAAAGTTAAAAAACAACATTAGAAACGATGCGAAATTTCACTAAACACAGTAGCTGGAATTTGACAGTGGCTGTTATATCGCATGTTGTTGCCTTCACATTAATGACTCAGATGACCAGATAGAAGCACGCAAAATTGATCAAAGAAAAAATTATGGAAAACTCAAAAGGAGAGAAGAAACCTTGAGGCATTAACTGCTCCTCGCAACGGACCAGCAGAAATCTGCAGAACGATTTTCCAAGCTATCCTGGGTATATACACTTATATGTCCTTTTCTCTTTCTTCATTTTTTCCTTTTGCTTAGTTCATAAAGCTGTTTTTGATAAGTGTAAATAAATATAGAAACTAAAGAAAAATCAATAAAAAATAAAAAGACAGAAATTATTAGATAGAAAAATTTGAACCAAAAAAATGAAGAAGTGAGACAGACAGTACTAGCCAGACTCAAGAACACATGAGCCCCACCTTATCTGCACAAAATTACTAATGCTTATGCTTCAGAAGTTAGAGACTGGGTGAAAATTATGAGTAGGGAAACTACTGTGAAGGTTTCAAGAAAAATGGAAATCACATTTGGTGTACCTGAGGTTTATGCCAACTGGCTTAAGAAAAACTCAAAACTTTCCCCCAAAGTTCTGCTACAAATGGGGTCTAGTGTGTCCCAGAAGCTCGCATGTTCAGATATAGTTGTCTTGGGAAGAGACTAGGTCAGGGGGCTGAAGGTGGTGGTCTCGCAAGAGCTCATAGCTCCCCGGCTTGGTGGCAGATGGCCTGACTGGATGGCATGGGTCTGGGCTGTGGCTTAGGCAGGGTGTCATGCTCCCACCCTGGAGCTCCTGAGGAAGTGCAGTGCCTCAGCCTCAGCTTTATGTGACGTTATCTCTGCCTGACCAAAGGAAGGCCTGGAAGCAACAGACCCAAGATGGCCATGGTCTTGAGCCAAAGTCAGCCCTTTCTCTTTAGAGTTTTGCTGCTTCAGGTACTTGGCTAGAGTGACGGGAAGCTAGCAGAGTTCCCTGGCTCTGCCTACCTGTGGAAGAAAGCAGAAGAGAGTGGAAGAGCAGAGGCAACATGCACTGTGACAGCTTTTTGTTTGTGAAAGACAATTATGGAGACTTGGATTCCTGGTTTTTCAAAATGTGTCTTAGAATATAGTTGATCTTATGACTAGGGAAAAAAAAATGATGTTCTCAAGAATAATAAGAAAATGGGAGGGTGAAACTCCATGAATTCAAAGACTCTGCCAAATATACCAAGGAGTAGAAGGGAGTTTTGCCTCAAGAGCATAAATTAAACTGAGCTGAATGAGCGTGGGCTTGCTTGGTAACCTACAACCCCTGGGGCACGGGAAGGCCCAACAGCTACTAAGACAGGGTCTCCCAGGAAGTTCTCCCCACAGAGCTGGGCCAGAAGCACACATCCACAGTGTACAGGTGGACTGAAGCGAAGCCAAGCCATTGCTTAGTCCTAGGAAATTGTAAGTGAAGATGAGTGGAATGGATCAGATTGAGAGAGAAGCAAGTGATTAAGGGTCGGTGACAACGGCGCAAGCACTGCTCACACCTGCAGCTGAAAGCTGACGTGCGGATGCACGAGTCGAAGGGCCCTGCGCGGGGTGTCCGTGGAGGACCCTCAGAAGTGAATTAAACCCTGTTCGATCTGTTCTCTTCACGGCAATCTTCAAACGTGCGCTCAAACGATTTTCTGAAGAAAATGAATGTTTCTTTTTACACAGTTCTCCAAATAAACAAAGATACAATACTTCATCTTTTAAAGGAAATACAGGGAAAGCATGATTAGATTTATAATGACATCTGTTACTGAGGATCTTAGAATTAGATGGTAAAACACATCTACTAAAAAAATAGAAATTTCCACGTATCTTTAGAAGACTAGGAAATGATCCGATGTGCTTAAAGCAAAAAAAAAATATTCTAAATATATATTCAATAATGAATTAACATTGCCTAGTGGATAATTAGTAAGCTATAGTGT
>PVKN010009157.1:0-24128 GCA_004027915.1 Capromys pilorides
GTCTGCACCTTTTCCTGTGAATAACTATTATAAAGACAACAATATGCATGGTATTAATTGTAACCATCCTAAATAAATAAATAAATAAATAAATAAATAAATAAATAAATAATCCTAGCTCCCTGCTGAGTCTTCTATAGCCTCCAAAGAGTTATTTCAAATGGCAGAAAATCTGAAGGAAACAGTATGTTTTCCATTTTACTGGTATGGTATAAATGGAGTATTATGCAGTTGTATATCATATATATATATTTATAAAATAATTGCACTACTAATTTCTCTTTGTTATTAGGAGGAACATTTTGTTCTTATACTGTTCAATCAACTTTATGTTCATATATTCGGTAATCTCAGAAACTACGTTGATAAAAATCCTTGTTCATGTCTTGTCATCTTTCCTGGGCACACTGAGCTGGCCCTTGAGACTGGGCATGGTGGCGCATGCCTCTAACCATAGCTCTAGAGAGCCTAAAAACAGGAGGATCCTTATGAGTCTGAGCTGCATAGTGCAACCGTGCACCAAATACATTAAAAAATAAAAGAGAGAGAGAGAGACATAAGACCTAGGGCCCATGCTTGCAGCCTGAGCCACTCAGGAGGCTAAAGCAGGAGGACGGCCTGAGCCCAGGAATTTGAGGACAGCCTGGGCAACACAAACCCTGACTGTAAAAAAATAAAACCAAACCACAGTTCAAAACAGAAAAGACAATATAGCCCACCACAAAGCTCATACTCAGAGCTTTCTTCCCTCTTTTAAACGATCACCTTTTTTCAGGATGTAGAATGTATCTCTGTAGGTCATATAATTTATTCAGTCAGGATGCAATGATGAGAGAAAGCGCAGAAGAAACTCCCTAAAGAGCTACAGAAACGCCCCAGCATGCGAGAAAGCCCTTCCTTGCTCTTGGACTCACGGAGCTCCCGGTGTCTGTCTGAGCTGGGCAGAAGTGAATGTGAGCTCCAGCCCTTGCTGAGTCTGCTCCAGGAAACCGTGCCACGCTGACCAAAGAAAGGTATAGATGTGCTGTGTGTTTATATCTCATTCAGTCTCTCCTGTACACTTTACTCAGCAGAAATTTGCATGGGTTCTGGCTTATTGAGCTTACCTACCTCACCTCTCTTTAGCTTGAAATACATTTTGCTCTGTACCTTAAAGTTGGATCTCTGTTGGCTTGGTGTGGTTCAATAATGCTATCATGGGACCATCTCTCACAGTGCTCAAGCAGCTCTCTGTGATTGGGAGCACAAAGGAGAGAGATGAGAATCAATCAAAAAATCCATCGTAGATATATACATTCCATCACATATCACGTATGTTTACATATATATCCTTAACATGACCCAAGCATTTATGTGTATGCATATATTTATGAAAATATCAGCAATAGGATCAGGAAGGAATATTGGGAAAGGATAACCCAAGGAAAAGAATAGAGCATTCTTTTAAATTTCATTTTATTTGATACGCATTTGGACAATTAGATTTCTGACAACATTATCAGATTTGTGGTGTCGATAGGCAGTTGACAGGTACCCTGACTTTATGAATACCATAGACAGAGGTAAGGGAACTTTCCATTTTGAGGGTATAGTTGAGGCTCTGTAATCAAATGTTTCCTTCATCCCAAATATCCAATAAAGCAGTGATAATTATATGTATGGTGCATTGTTTTACTATTTATTATTTTCACAAACGTTCTTTAATCTCAGGAAAAGTACTGACAAAACACACCCACCCAAAGCAACCCAAAGAACAACAGCAAACAGAATCACACCGAGGAGAAAATGGAACACGGGGCTCTCTAAGGAAGACAAACAGGTTCAAAGTCTGAAACCTGAGAAAGGAGGACGAGCCAGGACCCCTGTGGTGGCAAAAGCGGACAGAGGACAGGCTGCTGAGACCCAGACGGAGGTTTCTCCGAGGGAGGAAGAAGGGAGAAAGAGGCATAGCACGTGGCTACGTGGGAATAACGGGATTGACCCCGGCTTCCGCTGAATTCTCAGGCACACTGCCAGATTACAGGAGATGGAAATTCCTCTTCCTTGGGATAAGGATTACCAAGTTATCAGCTGAGTTTTCCTGTGATTTTCCCACAGGGTGCAGGCGAAATACTTAAATGGCCCAAGAAGCTCAACATCAGGGATTCCGCATGGGTCCAGATTCCCCTGTAAAGCAAGGAGGCCATAACTCTGGATCCAAGTGCTCCTCGGGTCTCAGGAGGGAGGAGCCCAGAATTTCTGATGGCAGAGGGAGTAAGAAAACAATCTAGAAATGCTATTTATTTATTTATTTATTTATTTTTTAAAAAAATACATCCTCTGCTGTTAGCGTTTCACTGGGCAGTTTTTTAAATTAATGCAGTTTAACTATTACATTAACTTAATGGCTATTTTCCCCTACTTTAACCATGTTAAATGTGCCGGCAATAATGAGCTTCTAACACTGTCTCTTTTAAGTCTCAGAGGCATCTTTAGAGCGGCTGCTTATCTCCTGGATCATAAAGCTGCATAATTTGGTATTCAAACAATTCATTTAAAACCGAAGCCCTCGGAATTACCGTAAAATTAATCAGAACAAAGTCATCTTAACCCATCAGTTTCCTTTATCTCTAGTTATCACATTTGCAAGTGAGAGGGAGGTAAATAAAGACAGTGCTTGGGCTCTTGTAAGCTTTGGAGCAGAGGCCTCTGCTCCCAGGGACGTCCTGTAGGTGTGACAAAGCTTGGGGCCCCCAGTCACAACGCTTCTCCCCTGAGTGTGATAAATCAAGGTTGTAATCTTGGTTTATATCACTACTTCAAAGCTACTCCTGGGAATTGGCTTAGTCTCACTTTAATTCATTCATGAATTTATTTAAATTTGGGCGTCAGAAAATTTCGCTGCACCTTTAACAATAGCTTTTGGGGAGTCTAGAATCTTTTCCTTTCACAAGCTTTCCCATAATCTTGGGCCAATTTTTCGAGTTGCTAGGTCTTTGCTGGAGTCCCGTGGACTTAATTTTAGTTCCTAGAATTTCCTGAATTTATACACGAATCATAGATACATTTTAAAAATTTCATTTTATTAGTACACGTTTGGAGTACAAGAAACTTACATTCACCTGCATTCATCTGAAGCAGTGGTTACCTAGTGCACTTTTATTTTGGGGACAAGATGTCTCTGGGGCAGAGTCTAGATTGCCCTTTAACCATGTAGCCTAGGCTGGCCTCAAATTCACAGCAGCCCCCCTGCCTCAGCCTTTTTTAAGTGGTAGGTTTACAGGAGTACACCACCACTCACAGCCTGTCATTACTGTATCTTTATTTTCTTTTATTTTCCTCTTTCCCCCTACTGACTGCACCTCATATCCCTTTTTCTCATTTTTTTTTTTTTTGTTGTTGTTGTTGTTGTTATTATTTGTAGTCGTATTACTGGGTCATATACACAATACATAATGCTAACATCAATTTCCCCTATCTCTAAACTGCCCTAAAATGTACTGGAAAGCTCTACTGGTAACAGAATCCTCTACTTTATCAAGAATATATGATGAGTTTCTGTTCTGGAATGATTGAGTTACACATAGAATTTTATTTTATTATTCATTTTCTTTTCTTTTTAGCGTCTTTGAGACAGGGTCTCGCTGTGCATTTCAGGCTGACCTTGAGCTCGCTTTGCAACCCAGGCTGGTTTTCAGCCTCCAGTGATCTTCCTGCCTCAGCCTCCCAAGTTCTGGGGGGAACTTTAAACTTTTATTCTGGGATTGAGAAGCATATAGGCCTTTGTTGGCCTCTGCATTCTGGAAATTCAAGCTGTCTTCCTTACACACACATGGCAGGCAGTATGCATTTTTTTCTATTAATTTTAATGATAAAAAATTGCAATAAGACAGTTTCACAACAGGTTAGTAGGACAGTTGCAACAATTAAACATTGCATATTGCTGTCTTCATAGTATTTGTTCAGCATACAAGAAGCAGACATGATATCTTGTATAAATACTGTTAGTACAAATCTTTCTTCTCATTGAACTAAGAAAAAGTAATTTTATATATATATAGTCCAATAGTCCATAATAGTAGTGGGCTATCAGCATAACTGGCAATGATGGAAGCTGTTGTCTTCAGCCTTTTACAGCTCAGCATATTAATAGGGGTGTGAGATGTGCTACCCCACCAGACAGTGTAAACAGGAGGAGGTGGAGGTTCACACATCAGTAAGAAAAAATTGCATGTTAAACAATGTACATTTACTCCCTAAAATAGTTTGGCCTCCTCTTTTCCCAGAAAGATCTAGAATAGAGATTAATAAACTACTAGTACAGCACCAGATGGAAAGAACTTGTGCCAGAAGATCATTAGGTATGATTACTTAACTCTACCATTAAAGAACTAAAAACTTTACAGGTGATATTTAAAGGAGGGGAAATGACCCTAGTCAATCAAAATTAAATAAGAAAAGGAAAGTTTCTCAGGGCTCTGGAGCATGAACCGCTGATTGGACATAGTCATGATTAAGCTATTTCAGTCTGAAGTTCTCTGTTATATTTAAGAATTATCATATGGCTTTGAAGAAAAGGCACAGTGAAACTTATAATACAACGAACGTAGATTTCAGAATCTTCTACTTGGTAACGTTATGACTTTTGACAAAATCTTTCATTTTAATAGTCATTGCTGGAAACTTTTGTGAAGTAGGAAGAACCAGCTGTGCTTTGCACTGGCGTGGGAGTTAATATCAATGGCAGGCACTGGTCCTCGGTGAATGTCAGTCCCACTCTGATGGTCATTTATCCCATTTCACGTACCACACATAGATTTAGTGCACTTGGCATTTACACGTGCTGGTGACCCTTCACCGTCAGCACCTAGTGAGTGAGCGTGACACCTCGTCGGGGTGCACTCAGGTTGTGCAAGGGGAAACCCATCCTCGTTTCTGGCTGCATGGCATTTTGCCTTTGTGCTCTGGGCAGGACCTCAGTTGGAGCGCCTGGCTGATGCTGCACCTCAGGGGTCTTCTTTACAGGGCTTCGTTGTGAGCATTGTTGAAATGATGCTAGGGGTTGAAATCTACGGTCATCCTCTCTCTCACCTGTCTCATTTTCATAATAGCAAGAAACATTTCTCAAGGATTCACCAGACAAGTCTTATTCCTGGGGATTTCTACGTATTAGCTGTCCTAGGTCACTGAAGCCTCTAAATAGTGCTACGGGCCTAGTCTCTCATCTTGAGCCCATTTTTAAAAATGAAGAAACTCGGACACAGAGTGAATAAGTACTTGCATATGGCTACACTGCTGACAAATCAAAGAAACAAAATTCAAAATCAGATGGCCCACCTCAAAGCCGGCTTCCCTGAGCCACCCAATACGCTTCCTCTGTTTCATAACAGAATTTAGTTTCTTCTTGCAGACAACCCTGTTGGCACAGTTGCTAAGTCAGGTCAGCTCTTCCAAATTAGTGGATCTCACGACACAGAGATAGGATGCTACGTGCACCACACGCAGCCCTCAACACCAGATAAATCCTACACGAATCTGACACTGTGTCTCCCTATGTGGCCTTTCACCCTTATCTCTGAAAAACTTCAGCTTCTGCAACCAGGAAATGAAGGCACTCAGACCTACTTTATACATCTCATTCAAGAATAAAAGACTACTTAAAATAAGTCCTCCTGCAGGTCCCTGTAACTCTTACAAGTATTGTCCCTTTCATTGTTGTCACCACTATCCTGAGGTCTCCAATGGGCCCGTGCAAGGCAGTGAGTGTGTTCAAGCATTCCACTTCAGAAAAAAAGAAAGAAAAAAACAGCCAATGGGAGGGCAGTTTGCACCTAACAATCGTACCCCTCTCTTCTTACTCTTTCCTTTTCTAGTTTCCAGCAATCTTATAGTAAAATTTCCAGCAAAAAGTAATATTTCCTTGCACATGATCAGACATATATATATATATATATATATATATATATATATATATATATATTCCCTTTTAGAAACGAAATCTTATTTACCTCTGTGAAACTGTGCTGGGAAGGAAAACTTTACTACAGACTGGGTAAACAAGAACTTCAGTGCTGACCGTAGCAGTTGCTTGCATGGCCACCCATCACTGAGGGGTGATGTCGGGTCCTGGGAAGCGTCGCTGCCTGTGGACGAGCCCGGTAGTGTGCGAGGTCTTCCTCTGGCAGCTCACTGGCATTCATCCAGTCTCCTTAGCTTTTGGAACTTGAATCCCAGGGGCTTTCCTCTTGTGGCTTCCTGACTCAGGACCGAGCTTTGCATCCTGAAATCTGCATCTCTGCAGAGAACCGCTGTGAGGCCTGCAGAGCCAGCAGCCGCGCCAGCGCGTGGGTTTGATGTCGCACTAGAGCTCACTCAGAAGGAGCCTCGAAGTTGGTGTCCCAGATGTCACATGTGTATGAACATCTGACTCCCTGCTGGGGACTCTGCTGCTTCATACATGGATGATTCTGTTTCCTGCACTGAATCAGAAACGATCTCTCTTGTAGGGAATCTGTACTTTTGCTATGGATTTCTGGAGGTAATATTTTTCTCTACTTTTGACCCAAAGCATCTGATCCTTAACTACACTAAAAATCAACAACCTGTTTTGCATTTTTTTGAAATCAATTCAGCTGCTATATAACTTGATGTTTTCAGAATTTAAAGCCTTCTTGGGTATATGGAGAAATATTTGTAAGAAAATAAATAAAAAGTATATGAGATGTTATTCTGTGCCCTTGAACAAAGTCCACTCACAATAACCTCTTAGATTGAAATATCTATTATGTTTTATGAAGTATTTACTATGCCTCATACAATTCAAGCACAGAATGCTGGGGCAAGCACAAGAGGTCACATTCTAAGCCCAGGGAAACAAAAACCTCTGGAATGGTGAGGCCACACCACAGTTTTCTATGTGGGTGTCCCTTTAGCATATGACTGTGTCACCCCAGAAGAAGCACACAATATTCTAAATGAATGGATGAATCAAGCAGGTACATTAAAAAAAAGCCCTTCTCCTTAGCCACAAGGGCAGTGACCACAATTTCAGTTGCATCCTCTATGTTCCTGAACTATGTAAGAGCAATCATTACTTATGTGCAAATGACTATAAGAATGCATGCCTAACACTTGCCAGACAGAAGAGAGCTCCAAGGGACCTATGAGAAGTCAACAAGCTTAGGTTCAAAT
The DNA here is from genome assembly GCA_004027915.1 of Capromys pilorides. Lineage (NCBI taxonomy): Eukaryota > Metazoa > Chordata > Mammalia > Rodentia > Capromyidae > Capromys > Capromys pilorides. Next base: position 7,171 of record PVKN010009157.1, read on the forward strand.
TAAAGCTGAGTAGGGCATGGCAACACCAATAAGCCTCTGCCTCTGCTTCTATATTTCTTGAATGTCAATAGCGCTTTTATAATTAGAGAGTTTGTCTTTTTTAGTACTTTCACACCTATCTGGATGGGTTTATTGTATTATTGTATGCCACAATTATATATTTGTAAATATATCACTGTAAATAGAGAGTTTATGGTTATATATCATGGTATATTTATATATATATATATATATATATATATATATATAGAGAGAGAGAGAGAGAGAGAGAGAGACAGAGAGACAGAGAGAGACAGAGAGAGACAGAGAGAGAGACAGAGAGAGACAGAGACAGACAGACAGACAGACAGAGACAGACACAGAGAGAGAGACAAAGACAGAGACACAGAGTCAGAGACAGAGACAGAGACAGAATAGCATTCTTAGAAAACAAAAGAAACGGAGCATCAATTCTAGTGAGCAAGACTCTGGTTCAGGGACCCAGGCATGTCTCCAAAGCTTCATTCACTGCTTATAATTTATGTAGACACCACACGACTCACAGCATTTGAAGTTTATGCAAATGCAATCTAAATGTATCTCAGAGAGGTTTCTTTCTCCCACATGTCTGTCTTGGCCATGGCAGGAAAAATTCACTCTCAGTTGCCAAAGTGTAAGCTAGAGTATTCTCTGTGCTCCATCTGTGTGACAGGCCATGAGGAGCCCCATTTCAATTGATGAGGCATGTTATTCTGGCCCTCAGAGAGACCATCTTGGTACTGTGCCGCAGATCAAGTGCCTCACGGGATCTAGATCCAACTTTTTACAAAACGAGGAAGCTGGAGCTAGTCTCTCAGTTCATACCCAACCTACCATTTTATATTTGAGTTGTGTCTAAGAGTGTGTGTGCGTGTGTGTGGAGGGTGTTTGATGTTATTTTTTTGATTTTTTGAGGTTTTCATGTAAAATACATTTATTTATCGCTCACATCTATTATCTGAACCTTATAATATAGTGGAAAGTATCGCGGAAAGAGAAACTGAAAACATTCCCCAGAATTCCCTAAACAGATGGCCAGTTCCTCTGCAAAGGAGCACAAAGACGTAAGACCTCGCTTTGATTCTCACTGACAGCAAGTCAAGTGTTACCTGGAAATCTCTGAGGCAGCTTGTCTTCTACCAGTCCACACAGGGAGCGTTGATCTTGTTCCACAGATTCCGTTGTAAGCAGTGACCCCCACGTCCCACATGCACGAGCAGGTAAGAATCCCCAAGAAGGTCAGACTGCATGGTATTTTCATGATTTTTAGGTTTTGTGTTCTAAATTTCAGCTTCTTCCTTTTGCTCAGCTAGGAAAGATGTGCAGAACAGCTCTGTCCTGAGCAGCCTCACTTCACTGTTGCCCCCAGGATCTCGTTGGAACTCCTCAGTAGATAGGGGGAGTAAGGTGAAGGTATCATTGCCGGGCAGAGGGGCCTACCTTGCCATCTTTCCTCTGCCATGTCCACTCCATGCTGCTTATTCCTGCAGGCACCACCAAGAGCCCACCATTCCCTCTCCCAGTTGAATTTTTACAATGCAAAGATATGCAAAAACCAAGTGTGAGTTTCCCCTTGTGAAGGGGGGATTCAGAGTGGTTTACTCCAGGAGATCACTTAAGATGTACCACGTGGGAACAACCCCTGCGGGATTCCCTTCTCTCTTCTTCAGCCAGAATATGTTGATAGAAAGCAGGGTTCCCAAAGAAACCCTGAGGGCTGATGAGGAGTTAGAACACAACTGAAAGTTAGAACACAACAGAAACCTGGGAATCACAAATACTTTTGTTGACCATTGAGATATGAACGTATCACTGAGACTTTCTGCCAACTGGATGGTCTGAAAATCTCTGAGAAACGTCACCCAGGGAGCCAGTGCCCATCTTCCCTTGCTCTTCCTATTATCTTTCCTCTTTCCTTACAAGACAGAAGAGGGGACCAGGGAGATAGCTTAATGTGATATGTGCTTGCTTGGCAAGTGCAAGGTCCTCAGTTCGATCCCTGGTACCACCACCACCAAAGGGAAACAAAAAAAGGATAGGAAGCTAATTCATGAATTACCTTCCTCTGGCTTACACCACTCCCTTCTGTCATACAGGTGATGGAGAACCCACCTCGTAGGGTGGGAGCTGTGAGGGTTCTGAGTGAACTGTATAGCTGAGCTCCCTGACAAATCTGCTGGTTGGGCCCATAGCCATCACACCTGTAAGAAGGTGTGAGGTAATGGCCCAGGAAAGTCTCCCAGTGGCTGCTCTTCTTTTGCTTCTGCAATCATCCTGAGGCTCTTGGGAAGACAGGAGTCCCATACCCTGCAGAGATGCCTGGAAGTGAAAGGGCTCTGCCCCTAAACTCCATGTGGTGTGGGTTCTGGGGATCCCAAGCGTTCACCAGGCTTCAGAGAAACATTAAGTCCTAACACACATATTTGGTGGAAATGAGGAAGTGCAGTCAGGCCAGAAGGTTCTGGTGTAAGTTGGTAAGAACACCCTTTATGTACACAGCACATGAGGCTGTACTGTGATGGGGTTTGAACAGGAAAGAGTGCATCAATAAATTAATAAAGAACCAAGCTTGTGAGGAGACTAAGTTAATGTTAATTCACTAAAGAAATGGAGTAATGTGGAGAGTCAAGAGCTCAGAACTTTCACCTAAATCTCAAGAGTCTTCCTATGCTTTTAATGTGAACCATGATATATTTTTCCCTCACTGTCTCAACTTGTTCTTCATGTTGAAGGTAAAGCAGTTGAATAGGAGCCTTTCTTCTTGGGAAAGTGGAAGCAGCCTAACAGAATGCTATTAAGAATTTTTTTAAGAAAAAAATCATAATCCTAGTTGTTTGCCTTGAAATAAATGCAAAGAAATTCTTGGATTCTTGGATTCAAATGAATCTATTCTGTAAAACAAGTAAAATGAAATGTTCCTTATGTTAAATAACAGAGTGGGAGACACTATGTGGAACTAAAATTGCCTGTGGCTCATGTTCCTAAAGGATCAGTTGCTATTTTGCAGGAGTAGGTCTTAAACACCCTTGCTGGCAGGTGGGCATGGGGAAATCAAGACACAGAAACTGAGGTCTAGAAGTTTGCTTCCAGGCAGGGTCACTGAAATAATTCTTAATTGTGAGTTTCACCTTCATCTGTATAATATGAGGAGCTGAAGACTGATTCTTCTTTTCAATTTCTAGATGTTGTGATATTTAGGACAAGACCCAAGAATAAAGGAAAGGTATGTCCTCTCCAGGAGTGTGACTTGCCCTTCCTGTTGTGTGGAATTCCTCTGGATTTTTCAAACTAAATTTAATGGACTGCAAATTGGCAAGAACATTCATCTTCTACCAAGACTAAGAAACTAATGTCACAGCCAGGTAAGCAAACTTTGATCTCTTGTTATCTTCAGACTTTCTTGAATTCAAGAATGACTTTGCCTTCTGAAATTGACAGGAAATCTAAAGGAAAAGATATTCGTTCCAGTTCTGCAAATTTATCCCACTAAATCCTTGTCATCATCTGTTCCCAAAGCTCTCGGCATCCAAGAGATACCACAGCAATTTTCACTTTGCTCTTAAGGTGATTCATATATTTTTGATCCCACTTCATGAAAATTCTTAACACTAATTTTTGGAGTTCTTTTGTACTTTAGGGAAGGGTCTACAGAGTGTTCAGGGTCTCACTACTAGTTCGGATTCATAGTGATCCACCTGTTTACAGCCTCCCAAGAGCTGGGATTATAGGTGTGTGCAACCATGTCCACTCTCAATTGCTGTCTCAGCGCACCCCAAGGGCAGGGCCAGCATGACAGGCCCAGGGATTGAAACCCTGGCCCCCGTGCCTGCTTGCATGTGCTTTAATCCACTGAGCTATTTGTTCGGCCCAATGCTAATTAATGAAATGCTTTTTTTTTTTTTTTTCAAGAACAAAGGGGAAAAAAACCCTTGCTTTAATTTTTCACACTGTATCGAGAAAGCAGAAACAGCTTTTATAAGAGGAAAACCTTCTTTTTGCTGATTTCAAATTAGATGTGGACCCAGCTAAAGCTGACTTTTTTTTTTTTGTCACAGATTAGGAGGCAGAGAGGGAGAGGAGTTCTTTAAAATGAATAATATGTTCCTAAATTTCATTTCCAATCCTGGGCTTGTAAACATTCATTTGTGCAAATGCATACTGTTCTGCTCCATCAGTTATAGTATATTTATCCTCTGAAAATCCCCTAAATACCCAATTTTCTGGCAACAGGGACTATCATATTAAAAAGTCATTTTAGTTTACCAAATATTTCTAGAAGAAAGTTAGAGTTATTAAGTATCCTGACCCTTGTTCCTTGGAGAAAGTATTTTCAGTAGCATAAGTGATGGCAGGGAGAGAAGCTCCGTGCTTCCACACCACACTGTGTTCTAGGGGCTCTGTGAACAACAGCAACACAGAACCAATGAGTCTGACAGAGTAAGATTGTGTCTTCAATGGGCATTGGTCATTTGGAGCATCATGTGAGCCTACACGCTTTCTTGTACTTTGATAGCAGTTAATACAGTTTTGCTTCTTATGAAAATCACAAAAGTCATCCAATTGTCTTATTAGGTAATATGTTCTTACCCCTTCACCATAAATAAGTATATAAATGAATATAAAGTCTAATTAATAAACATATAATTTCTTACTAGACACACTCCCTTGTCCTTTACTATTTCACTTGTTAAATATTAGAAACTTATCTATTAAGTCTATAGAAGCATTGTATTTTCTTCATTACATAGCATACATACACTATTATTTATTAAATCAACTCCCTGGAATTTTGGGGCAATTTTACTCTTTGTGTATAAAAATAGTACAGCTGCAACACACGATCTGTGTATCATATAGCAGTGCACAAATATGCAAATATATTCACAGGATGAATTTCCAGAAATAGATCTCTGTAGGACTCATGTGCTAATCTCCCATGATTTCCAAATTTCTCTTCATAGCATGTGTACCAGTTTCTGTTCCCACAAAACACTGACAAAGAACCTTCATTTTTCTCACAGCAAACAATATAGAATGCTTTTACCTTTTTGGATAACTGTTGACCTCATAAGCGATACCAGTGGTATTTCAGTATTATTTGAATTTATCTTTATCTTATTGATCATGGGTTAATGTCTCATTTAATTATATTTTAATTAATGAATAACCATGTTGCAAGTATACTAAAGTTTGATGTTTACATGGTGTTGCATGTTGACCCCGTACTTGAAGCATCCTAAGCAAGCACTTTAACCAGACACCGGTGATATCCCATCTCTTTTAGAGATCTATCCATTAAGGAACTGTCTGTATATTCATATCTTTTGCATTTTTGTTGGCATGTTATTCTTCTCTATAAAAGTTTGTCTGTCACTTCATATGCTGTGAAATCTATCTTTTTCATCGCAAACATTACAATTTGATGTCAAAACTACCATTTTTATATCTGATATAATTGTAGAAAAGGACCCTTTGTGCTATTTTATTTTCATAGGGAGGTTTTGCTTGAGTACAGGCAGGTGTGGAGCTTCCCTGGTGGTATATAAAAACACGAGGAGGACTTGGGACAGCCTGTGGGTCTCTGGTAAGCTCTGATATTCCTTAGCTGCCAGAGTAAAGGTGCGGAACTTCTACTTGTGCCAGTCTATGCTTGTGAGAACTTAGGAGGATGTTGAGTGGCCTATGGGATACAGAAGAGTTGCATTTGGTGGGTCCAGTGCACACAGGCATGGAACTTTCCCAACAGCATTTAAGATTTTGCAGGACTCTAGGCACCAAAGGGATCCAGTAAGCTCTGACTTTCCTTAGGTCCCAGCATAGAGGCGTGGAGCTTCTGCTGGGGCTGGTCAATACTTTTAAGAGCATAGGAGGACTCTGAGTGGCCTGTGGAATGTAGAAGAGCTGCAATCTGTGGCCTAATGTACACAGGTGCTGAGCTTTCCTGGAGCTATTTAAGAACTTGGGTGGAACTGGTGTGAGTGATTACTAGAAGCTTCAAAATGCTAACAACTCAGGAGTAAAAGGCAATCTCCATCCTTTAGACCACCCAAAACAAATCCAGGAGATGAAGACATACAAGAAATTGGAAATTGCACAACTAAAATTTCTGAAATGAGAGAAACTGAAGTAAAGAAATAGTTTATCAGGTTTTAAAAGATAAAAGATCAGGAATAATCTTGCAGGTCCAAAAAGAGATGACAATAATGGGGAAAAAATTGCTCAGCATAACTAAGGAAGACATAGATTTAAAAAAAAAAAAAAAAACAGCGGACAATGCAAAAATGATGGAAACACTGACTGAACAATACGCAAAAGAATTACATTGCATAAAACTTTCAAATAGATACCTGGGAAATTAAAAATGCCATTAAAATCTGCCAAAATAATTTAAATGAAACTGAAGATAGAATTTCAGACTATGAAGATAGTGGTGCAGCTAATGAAGATGAAAAGAAACAACTCTTAAGACTAGCAAGGAACCAGGAAGTAACAATTCAACAGCTACAAGAGGGCAAAAAGAATAATAATATAAGAAAAATAGGTATTAATGAAGCAGAGGGAGACAGAACAAATGACATCCAAAGATGATTTGCAGAAATGCTAACAGAGAATTTTCTAAACATAAGAATAGAACCTGACATACATATATGTCAGATACATATAGAACTCCACACAGCCATAAACAAAATAACCTACAACTAATAACATAATAATCAAAATCTCAGAAATTCAGCCAAATAATAGAATATCAAAACCTGCTAGAAAAAGAGAAACAAACCACCTGTAGCAGAAAGCCTGTCATAATCACAGCAAATTTCTCAACAAAAACCATCAAATCAAGAAGAGTTTTGAGTGTTTCAGATTCTGAAAGAAATTAACTTTCAAAGCAGATTGATGTACCCTGCAAAACTATCTATTAAATTCAATGAAATAATAAGATCCATCCATGACAAAGAACAACTGAGGAAATTCATATCCATGAAAGCAACACTAAAAGGGTCCTGACAGATTTTCTAAAAAGAGACATAAGTGATCATAGCTTCAAGAACAACAGAAAGGAGACACCAAACAGAAAAAAATAATTTTTTAAAAAGTAAAAAGTTTTGGGCCTGGAGAGATGGCTCAGTGGTCTAAAGTGCCTGCTTAGGCAAGCTTAGGCAGCCACAGGGACTGCAGTTAGATCCTCGGCACCACATGCTGCACCAGCCCCACCACCAGAGCAGGCTGAGCCAGCCAGAACACAAATAATAAATAAATAAATGAGGTTTAAAAAAATCAAAAAAAAAAAAAAAAGTAAAAATTTTGGTACTTATAACAGGAAAATAACATGACAAAGATAAGTGAAAACACGAGTTACAACCATCAATATTAACTCAGTTCACCAATCTAAAGAAACAGACTAGCAGAGTAGATTAGGAAATAAGATCCAAAAATATGCTGTATTAAAATTTTAATACAAAAGAAAATCCATAGACTGAAAGTCAAAGTATGGAAAACAATCCTCCCTGCCACAGAAAATCAGAAAAAAAGCAGGGGCTGTTATCCTGGTTTCTGACAATATCAACTTCACACCAAAACTCATTCACAGTGATAAAGAAGGTCACTATATCACTTGTAAGGGCACAGCTGCAAGAGGAAGAGAACAATTACATGCATACATACACCTGATGTAGGGTCACCCACATACATAAGACAGAATTTAACAGACATCAAAAATCAAAACAGCAATAATACAATATTAAAGGGGGACCTGAACTTGCCACTGTCACAAAGAGATAGAGCCACTAGGAAAACACCAGCAAGGAAATAACACCAAAAATTAATGCATGGAAGATGAAGAAAACAATACAAAGAATAAATGAATCGAAGAGTTGGTTCATTGAATGCATAGAATATTCATAAACCCCTAGAAAGCCTAATCAAGCAAAGGAAATAATGAACCCAAATTCATACAATAAAGAATGAAAAGAGTGAAATCACTACAGACTCTAGAGAAATTCATGATATTATCAATACCTACTTCCACAATCTTTACTCTCCCGGCATGGAAAATACAGAAGAAATGGGCAGTTTCCTGCCCATAAATACACAGGAAATGCTAAACCTGGGTAAAGAATATATACAAATTATGAATAACAAAATAAAGAGAAATAAAATGAAAATACAATAAAAAATCGTATGAACACAGAAAGGCCAAGGTCCCTATGGATTGACAGTAGAATTGTACAAGAAATTTAGAAAATATTTCTTTTGCTTTTTATTTTACTTTTTAGTGTAAGACTTAATTTTTTTATCCATTTTAATGAGAAAAAATAGCAATGAAACAGTTTCAAAAGCGGTTAGTAAGAGAGTTACAGTAAATAATACATTGGGGAGATAGCTCAGCACAATAAGCACTTGCCTGGAAAGTGCAGCGGTCTGACTTCAATCCCTTGCTCCAAAAAAAAAGTACATATTGTCTTCATAGTAGTTATACACAGGACAGAATGAAGACATGATATCTATGAAATCTTGTCTAGAAAATATAAGTACAGACCTTTCTTCTCATTGAAATAGAGAAGATTTAATGCCAACTTTTCTCAAACTCTTCAATGAAAACTTAAGCAAATAAATGTTCCCAAATACATTCCTGGAGGCCAGTATTATTCTGATTTCCAAAGTAGGAAAAAGACTAACTATAAAAGAAGACTAGAGGCCAATCTTTCTAATCAATATAGATGCAAAAATTCTCAATAAAACACTAGCAAACAGAATGCAACAAATTATTAAGAACATCATACACCATGATCAAGTGGGATTCATTCCAGAAATGCAGGGATGGTTCAACACATGGAAACTCATAAATATAATACAGCACATCAATAGAAGCAAGAATAAAAACCACATGATCATTTCAATTGATCATCTCAATTTTGCCTTTTGGCAAAGTTAAAAATTCATTCATGATAAAAACCCTACAGAAAATTGGAATTCATGATCTATATCTCAGCCTAGTTAATGTCATCTATGAGGAAACCAACAGCTGACATCATATGAAATGGGCAAAAAGTGAAATCAGGAACAAAACAAGCATGTCCACTGTCTCCTTTCCTACTCAATATAGTTCTGGAAAAATTAGCCAGAGCAGTTAGATAAGAGACAAAAATGAAATGAATAAGGATTGAAAAAAGTGAAATTATTATTTAAAGATGACATGATACATTATATAGAGGACCCCAAAGTCTCCAATAAGAATCTTGTAGATTTAATCACCACATTAAGCAACATAGCAGGACACAATATCAATGCTCAAAAATCTGTAGTATTTTTGTACATCAGCAGTGAACACACTGAGACAAAAATAAGGGAAAACACACCTTTCACAGTGAGTTCAAAAAATGTAAGAAGTAAAAAGTAACCTCAAAAAAGATGTAAAAATCTATGCAGTGCAATTTGGATTATTCTGAGAAAAGAGATTGGAGAGGATATGAGAAAATTGAAAGATATTTCATGATCCTGGAGAGGAAGAAACAATATTTTGAAATTCACTATACTACTAAAATTGTTATACATATTTAATACAATCAGAATTAAAATATTAACTATACCTCACACGGCTAGAGAAAAATTTTCTCAAATTCTTTTTTTTTTTTTTTTTGTGATGCTAGGAATCAAACTCAGGACCTTGTGCTTACTAAGCAAGCACTTATTCCACTGAGCTATCTCTCTGGCCCTTCAAACTCATTTGGAACCAGAAGAGACCCAGCATATCAAAAAATCCAGCAAAACAAAGGAAAGGAAGGAGATGTTACAACTCGACTTGAAATTATATTATAAAACTACTCTAATAATACAGCACAGTACTGGCATAGAGACAGACCTGAGAATCAGAGGAATAGATGAGAGGATGCACACACAACTGCAACCACACTCGACCATCTTATCTTTGATAAACAAACAAACATGCTCACTGGAAGAAAGACAGACTCTATCAAATGGTGCTGCATAAACTGGCTTTCCACGGGCTGAGGGCTACAACTAGACCCATATCTATCACCGCGCAGAAAGATACAGCAAAATGGATCAAGGATTTAAATATCAAAACTGAAACACTAAATCTTCTTCAGGAAAACATAATCTTAAAGTCAGGGGTAGGTAGAGAGTTCAAAAAACAAAACAAAACAAAACTGCACAGGGAATAACTCAAACAATGAACAATGGGGATCTTATCTTTTTGAAAAAGTTTTTACACTGCAAAGGAAAACTCCAACAGAATTAATAGAAAATCCACAACGTGGCAAAAGATTATAGCTGATAATCCCTCCCACAAAGGCCTTCTCTCTAAAATATATAGAGTTAAAAATCATTAGGCCCCCAAATTCAAAGACCTAATCCAAAAATGGGCACCTGAGGTCTGAGATGAATATGCACTTCTCAAGGAAGAAATACAAATGGCAAGTAAATATGTGAAGAAATGTTTGGCATCATTGGTCATTTGAGAAATGGAAACTATAATAACATTTAGATTACTTCTCATCCCATAAAGAATGGCTGACATCAAGAAGTCAGCCAATGGCAAATGCTGGAGGGGCGAAGGGACAAAAGAGACACCTCTCCACTTTTGGTGTGAATGAAGAGTGGAAAAATAATTATGAAAATCATTATGGATATTTCTTCAAAAGCTAGGATTGCAGACCCCAGTTAAGCAGCTATTCCTCACCTGGGCATTTTTCCAGAAGAGCTGAATATCTCATACCACAGTGATGTATGTGCACCTGTGTCTATAGCAGTGAAATTCATATAACTACACCCTGGAAACAACCCAGATGCCCATCAACAGAAGAATGGATAATATATTGTGGTATTTTTACACAATGGAGTACAATTCAACCATGAAACAGGATACATTTGAGTCTTCTGTCCATAAATGGTTGCAACCAGAGAACATTCTCTTACATGAAATAAATCATACCCACATGTGCAAATATCATATTGTCTTCTTTGATTGAGAAGCTAAAAGAAAAAAAAAATGAGTCTGAAAGGTACAATAGTTCCTGCAAAAGGGGATGAACTTACTGAAAAGGAGTTACTGAGTTGAGAACAAGAATGGGACAGAGAAAGGGCAAAGGGATATATCTAAGTAAGTAGAAGTTTTGGGCAACTGTACTACACTTTTCTGCTGGAAAATAGTAGGAATACTTCTTTTGTCTCTTTTTCAAATGTTTTCACTTTTTTCTTTTCTTAATTCCTTATATATTATTTTCTTTCTTCAAATTTTACATGCATATATCTGGTAATATGTATAACTATTTGGAAAACAGCACTATATGTTACAACAAATACTTTCAATTTCAAGTTACTTTATTAAGTGAAATTCCATATCACTTGAAATTTTTTTTTTCTGTTTTCTTTCTAATTTGTACTCTCTTAAAAAATAAAGTTGTTCTCATTTTAAAAGTTATAATAATACTATTGCTAAGTAATCAATTTCAAATTTGGTTTAGGTACCTCTAAGTCATTTTCTATTTGCAATTTTTCCTGATTAAAATTTGAAGTTCTGACTCAGTGTTATTTCTTTTGTTTTGCTTATCAGTCATGTACAAATGCTTGCCAACATTTCCCCCTACTATTTTTTAATTTACTTATTTTCCGATGAAGTTAAATTCTCCATTCTGAATGGGCATGCTTCTCTTTCTACACATTCCAATACTTTAAAGAGTTTTATTTTATTTGTAGGTTCTATACTGTTAATAACAAAGGTGTATTTGTACTTTCCTTGGTTCATCTATTTCTAGTCTATTCTTGATTACTGAAAAATAGTTTGCAATGTACTTATCTAATGAAAATGAAAAGAAACACCTGAACAAAAATGTGTGAATATTTTATAGTAATAGTATCCAATTTATATTTCAGCTTGAAAATTTTGATTTACAGTATTTTATTTCTCATCCAAGCTCATGCAATCTATCCTTGTTTTTATGCATGCATGTGTCTTGTTTTCCACTACCTTACTAAATTATCCCAATCATCTTACCCTTTGCATGAGGGTTATTTAAATTTCTACTTGCTAAGACAGGCATGGTGGTGCATACGTATAATCCCAACATTTGGGAAGATAAGGCAGGAGGATCTTTGAAAGTGCAAGGCCAATGTACACTACAAAGTAATTTCTAGACCAGCCTGAACTACATTGCAAGCCAAAAATAAATTAATGAATAATAAATAAGTGAATAAATTTCTTTTTTTCTACTTTTCTATGTTTCGTTGGTTGCCTATATTCATTTATGTATGACATATTCATAAATATTACAATTAATAATGGGTATTTAATTCCTTGACTTTAGTAAGACTATATTGTTTATATTTTGTGCATGTTAGATATAGATTTAAAATCAATGTTTATTGAGTTATACTAAAATATTTGTACTCTTATTTTACTTTTAATTTTTAATAGGTGTTAAATTTTGTTATAGGACATGTAATGTGCATAGTTGAAATCACATCTTTCTGTGATTTTGTAATATCATTTATTATATTAAACATTTAATTTTTATTATTCTTATTGTTTTAAATGTTATGTGACAAGTTTGTATTATTTTCAAAATGCTGTTGAAATATATTTGCAGAATTTTTTTATGAGTTTTGTATCATATTGTTTTATTACCTGGTTAATTTTTCTTTCCACTCCTTCCTACTATTATAAAAGTTTCGATTTTGTTTCTCTTTTTTGTTAAAATCTGTTGGAAGTCTCACACTGGAACACATATTTTGTAATGTAGCTTTTATGTAGTTGGGTCAAGAGACATGTAGTTCTATCTGCATTTGAAAACAAGTACTCAAATTAGCATAGGGTATTTTCTATTTCTAGGAGTCTTTAAAATTCCTGTGTAACTTTTGTATATCTCTCCATATTTTTATATATAAGACATTTACCTATATTCCTAGGTAAATAATCTATCTCTGCCTGTGCATAATTATTTCTAGGATGGGCAACCTAGCTGGAATTAATTTTTGTCCCATGTAGAAATGAGACTAGTTTTAAAATGATTTTATTTCTTCTTAAAAATATTTATCATTTTTTTACATTGTTTTACAGCTTACACAAGTTGGATGGTAAAGTTTTGGACACCTGTACTATCTAGCTCAAGAATGTTTCTTCTACGTTCACCCACATGGCTTGTAATTCATTCACTTGCATTGCTGGATAGTTTTTCATATACTAGATTTTTGAAAGTTTCTTGCTAGTATGAACAATGCTACACTAATAATTTTTTATCAAGCCTTGTGAAAGCCAAAACTTTGTCCTCAGGATATTACTGGGAGAGAGCTAGTTTGTACTTTGCCCCCACTCAAATTTGTATTTTCTCTCAAGTGTTTTTCAATATTCTTGTATTAATTTACAGCCTCACTAGTAATATACCAGAGTTCAATTTAATGAATATTTTACAACTAATAGTTTCTCGTGTGCTCTGAAATGATATCTAGTTGTGGCAGTAATTTAGATTTCCCTGTTTACTAATGAAGCAGCCTATTTCCTATGCTTTTCTTAGCTGTGGTGTTTATTGTTGGGTTGTCTTTCCTTTCCAGTGCAATTTCAGGCAACAATTGATTTGATTTCTTTGTCATAGTTATTTTATTTAAGTCCATCCAATTTTTTTTCTCTTTTCACAGTGTAGTAGTTGTTAATTACCAGCAATTCTTCTTACTTAAAAAACTTTTGGCATGTGGTCATGCATAGCTTATTTTAGTTTACAGTTTTAATTTGGCATACCAGTAGATCTGGTTTCATTCCTAATATTTCTCATTTGTTTTCCTTGACCCTCACCAAAGGATTATTTATTCTTTTAGTTTTAAGTTTCAGAAGATGTGGCCTCCCCACACAGGCCCCATGTATTACCAGCTGGAGGCTTCTTTCTCCACCTGGAGATCTTTATTGCATTCAGGAGACACAAGTTCCTCTCTGCTTCCTCCAAGGTGGATCCTACGCTCAAGTCAGTGCTGACTTTCCAAAAAATATTGCTCCATCTATTCCACTTATTTATCCACTGCTGCATCTGGTCATGGTTAAATGCTGTCATTGCCTTCTTTACTCATGATTGAAATGTTTCTTCTGTAGAATTCTGTCATTTCAAACAGATCACAAGTATCCTAGAAACCAAACTTTTATACTTGTGTGTGTACGTGTTTCAGCACAAGGACTTTTCAGAGATGCCAGCCAAAGTCAACTGTAGTAGTAGAAATTAACCAGTCTTATGTTCATTGTAATGAATAATTAAGTGTGTCCTGGTCCACATGCCTGACCATAACAAAATGTCAGAGGCAAAAAGCTTTAAACAGTATGAAAGCTCTTTCTTGGCACCATTTACTAACTTTTGTAGATGCTGGGCAGCCTGTAAATTCTGGTAAATTCTGACCTTGTTTAGCCTCCATAGTGAAGACATGGAAATTCATTCTGCTGGTGCCATTTCAACACTTCAAGAATTTAGGATGACTGAGAAATCTGGAATGCAGGAGGGCTGTGATCTGTGGACCTAACATGTGGGGGCAGTACTTTCCTGTTGTTATTTAGGAAATTGGGCAGATTCTGGGTAGCATGTGGAATGAAGTAGATTCAGACTTTAAACTGAAGAACACAGGTTTAGAGCTTCATCTGGTGCTGGTCCAATCTTTTGAGAACATAGGAGGACTCTGAGTCCTCTGCAGGATGCTATCTGTGGGCCAAGTGTAGGCAGGTGCAGAGCTTTCCTGGAGCCATTTAAGAACTTTCTTTGTCTCTGGCCAGACTGCAGGACGCTTTCTGGGTGATCATTTGGAGCTCTAAAAATGCCGAAATGCAGGAGCAAAAGGCAATCTTAGTCCTCTAGCCCTCAAATCCAGGAGGCAAAGACATACAAGAATTTGGAAATCATACACTGAAATTTCTGAAATGATAACAATCAAAGTAGAGAAACAAGTCCATCAGGAAATGGAGAAAATGAAATAAGAAATAATCTCTCTGGTCCAAAAAGATATAACAACAGTTGTGGAAGAATTGCTCAGCACAGCTAAAGAAGACAGATAGAAAGAAAAAAATAGGAGAATAGAAAAATGATGAAACACTGAATGTAATACAAAAAAGAAGTACAATTCATAAAACAGATTACAGCAGATATCCAGAAAATTAAGGACTTCACTAAGGGCTGGAAAAAGTTCTTAAATGAAACTGCAGATAGACATTCAGACCTTGGAAACAGCGGTTCCACTAATAAATGGAAAGATCTCTGAACTAACAAGGAAGTAGGAAATAACAATTCAGCAGCTAAAAGATGACACAAAGAAAAACAGGCAACAGTGAAGCAGCAGGAGACAGAACAAATGACATAAAAAGATTATTTTCAGTCCTACCAGGTAATGTTCCAAACGTGAAAGAAGAACCTGACATATACATATGTGTGGCAGATAGAACTCCAAAAGGCCATAAACATAATAAACCTACAACTAGAAACAAAATAATCAAAATCTCAGAAATCAGCCAAATAATAGAATATAAAAAGTTGCTAAAGTGAAGAAATAGATCACCTGCAATAGAAAGCCCATCAGATCACAGCAGATTCCTCAACACAAATCATCAAATCAAGAAGTGCTTGGAGTGAAGTATTTCAGGTCCTGAAATAAATGAAATTCCAACATAGACTGATGTACCCTATAAAACTGTCTATCAAATTCATTGGAGAAATAAGATCCATTCATGTCAAAGAACAACTGAGGAAATTCATGTCCACAAAACCAACAATAAGCAGAATATTGACAGATTTTCTAAAAAGAGATAGAAGTGATCGCAGCTTTAAGGACAACAGAAAGGAAACACCAGAGAAAGTAATTAAGAGAAGGGAATAATAATAGGAAAATTACATCACAGAGATAAGTAAGTACATATCAGTTGCCATACTATACCATCAAGATTAGTGGCCTCAATTCACCAATCAAAAGATGCAGACTAACAGAATGAATCAATAAACAAGACTGAAAAATATGCTGCCTAAAAGAAACACATTTAACTCAAAAATAAGTCCACAGACTGAAAGTCAAAGGATGGCAAACAATCTTCTATGCCAGAGGAAATCAGAAAATAATCAGGGGTAGTAATCCTGGTTGCTGACAATATCAAACTCAAGCTGAAACTCCTTCAAAGAGATAAAGCCACTCTATAATTTATTAAGTTACAACTTCAAGAGGAAGAAATAACAACTATATACACACATGAACCTGATGTAGAAGCACCCACATACATAAGTTAAAATTTAACAGACATGAAAAATCAAAAGACCACTAACACAATCGTAAGGAGGACGTCAGTACCCCACTGTCACAAAGAAATAGATACACTAGGCAAAATATTAGGAAAGAAATTATAAAACTAAACCAAACTTTTGAAGAAATTGACTTTGTAGACTTTTACAGATTGTTTTCCCCAGCAACAAGAGAACACACATTCTTTTTAACTGCACAAAGAACATTATTCAAAACAGACCATATGCTAGCATAAAGAGGACTGTTAGGGACAGGCAGATAGTTCAGAGACATAAACATCTGCCTAGCAAACACCAGGGCTTTACTGTCATGAGATGGAAAACAGAAGAAATGGACAGGTTCCTAGATACATTTGAAATGCTGAAGCTGAGTCAATAAGATACAGAAACTGATTAACATAATAACAAGAAAAAATATTGAAAATTTAATTTAAAAATCTTACCAACTAAGAAAAGCCAAGGTCCTGATGGGTTCACAGAAGAATTCTACAAGAAATTTAGAGAAGATTTAATGCCAACTTTGCTCAAAATCTTCAATGAAATTGAAAGAAGCAAACTCATTCCTGGAGGCAAGTATTATTCTGATTCTAAAGTGAGAGAAAGATCCAATTATAAAAGAGAATTACAAACCAATACCTTTAGTCAACACAGATGCAAAAATCCTCAATAAAA